>JALBCR010002936.1:0-150148 GCA_030710515.1 Abscondita cerata
TCAGTGTAACACGTTCAGTTGCGTATTGCTAGACGCTGCAGTTTTTGTTTCTTTCCTTTGATTTGATGGCATTACATAGCGTTAAATACTTTTTTTGCCATTTAGTACACATCCTTTTCATATTTTCCAGTTCTTCCTGCAACTTCAGATTTTTTCTATTACACTGCAGATCCGATCTCTTCGTATTACATGACTTCCCGGCCTCTGGGTCTCGGTGAAACTGAGAGTTCCTGGTGATGGGCTTAATGGTGGTTTAATGTCATAATTTTGTTGATCATTTTTTTATTGCGGAGTTCTCGATAAATTTTCTTATTCTTAGTGTTCCATTTAACATCAGCACATCAGTGTTAACGCTCTGTCATGTCTTTCAACAAGTTTTTGTTTGCTTGGTACGCTTACAAGATGTTTTTATGTCTTACATTTTTTATAGGGTCTAGCGTTTTAACTTAAGCCTATAGCGACGTCATTTTCTAAGTTGGTCAACGCCATTTAGTGCAGAATTTTCTTTTTTGAGAAAAAAAAAAACAATATATGAGTTATTTACTATCATTAATGTTATAAGAAGAGAGTTATAACAAATTAGAACCGAATGAACTGCAAGAAAATGTAATATAAAATCTCTTTAAAGGGTTTAAATTGTAAAAAATGTCTATTGTGTCGACTGTAATAAATAGGTTAAAAACTTACGTTTTTATAGTATACATACATCTAGAAAATATTGTGAAGAATTACCGGTAAAGCTTGTAACATCACGTAGTCAAGGACAGCAGTATTTTGTACGAAGAATGAACCAACGTTGTTACTGTATTTTTGAATAAATAACATATTTTTATGGTCAAATCTTAATTTCTGTATTGAGACTATAATTTTATATCTCAGGGAATTAGTGTACTTTTGGCAAATTTGTAATGATTTCTCATAAAATGTAACATGCATTCGAAGAAACCGGTTTTAGGCATTAAAAAGTATTTTGGCTCATATGTTCTTAAAATCTTTTGTATTTCTTATAATGAATTCGAGAGAGATTTTAGTGCATTATTTGCTATATAATTAATGTGCGAAAAGAAAGATAATATTGGATCCTACACTCCTAGATCAATAAATTTATCACAACATTCAAATAGTGAGTTCCGATGAAAAATTATTTTTCCTTGAAAATGTCACAATTCTACATTTTATTATATGTTTAGCTGTAATAAGTTTTTGTTACACCATTGTACCATTTCATCAATACATCTCTGTAAATAAAAACAGTCAGCATTATCTTGATAATATTTACAAATTTTAGGTCATCTGCATACATAAAAACCCACAACTTAAGTCTAACATCATTAAAATAAATAACAAAAAGTAGAGGACCCAAATTTGAGTCTTGTGTTACTCCACTATAAGCTTGTTACCATTCGAATAAATAAATAAATGTGTACACAACATCAATTTGCATTCTTTTATCAAGGTGTTCTGATACAAATTGAATATAAACTCTCATGACTTATTTTTGACAATCCAATGTTTTAAAATAAATTAGAAACATTTGACAATAAGCCAATCGGCCGGTAATTTTGAATGTTTGTTTATCTCCAGACTTAGGTATAAAGGTGTATATTGTAGATGTTTACCAAATAATAGGATACACAGCATTTTTTTACAATTAAGTTATAAATATGACATAATAGTTAACATAGTATCATTATCAAGCATAGTAAAATTATAATAAGGATACGTTAGTTGTTTGATGTCATTTGGGTTGCCTCCACCATTATGAATCTTCTTTTTGAAACCGCATTTTATATAAAATGAAAGTGAGTATTAAACAATAAGTAATGAAGTAAAAGAAAATCGAGACGATTTTGTCTAATAAAAAAGATTGAAAAGAAAATGTTTTAATATAAAAAAATAAAAATCGCCGAAACGAAAGCAAGCGATTTAAGCGGCATCGAAGTATCGATCATAAATATTCGTTAATGTGATAAAAGTTTTTAATATAAAATTTATAGGAGCAGACTTAGGAATGTCTTGAACATCATATAAAAGATCAAATAAAGAATATACCTAGTAATTATTAAACGAATCGGGGAAATTAGGGTCTCTTTCGTGGTACCATTTATTCGGGCAAATCAGTTGTACATCACGTGAATCACAAATTTTAAATGGCGGGAGTGCAGCGAACAGAAATCTTAGCAATTGGTTTCTTCAAAGTATTCACATTTACGCTTTTTGCTTCTTGTTCGAAAAATTTTTCTCATTCGTGGCAAATCATTAGTAACCCTTATTAGTGATTATTTGAGAAGCTTTGAAGTTGTAAAGAAGCGTATTATGTGTTTCAATACGTCGCAACCGAGAGATGGTAAGTAGATCGATCCTATCGTCAGTTTTGTATCCGGTTGTTCGCCTACAATAAAGAATATAAACGCATCGATCGACTAATTCTGTCCTGTCTGGGAATATTGTATTATGTTAATGGTTGCAAAAGTAAAGCTAGAGATGTTCCTTTATACACTGTGGCTGACAGCTATGACGTTGAATACGTTGAGGGTTACACTTAAATAATCCTTCAAAGCATCAGCCAAATGAACACCTGAGGAATAGAGTTATGCTTAGAACGAGCGTGGACGGAATAAAAACGATTTAAGCGCCATCGATATTTATGTTTTGCCAGTGTCGTAAATTCCGGTGGGCTAATCTGAATTTTCAGCACGCCATATACATTCCTCGCGTGGGTATTCTTAAATCATCGTTGTCATACATATACAGTATCTCTCGCCGATGTACAATTTATAATACCGTTGACTTAACAAAACGAACAGGGACTTAGAGAGATTTGACAAAACTTTCCCATTTCACCTCCACCACCTATAATATATCAAATATAGCTTTTCTGGCATTTTAATCTGGCTTGTTTACGTCAGCCGATAACAATTTATTATACCAGGATTAAAACGTTCATTAACTTTTGAATCAGAATACTTAACGCTTTCTAATATCGTTTCGTAAATAAGTTAAAAGAAAATGCAATGATACACTCTTCTTAAGTGGCGATTGTTATGCAAAACGGGAAGCGGGCCTAAATCACCACCTGTTCAACGGCAAGCCTTTATCGTTCATCCTCATCAAGAGACTTCTTTTCGCGGTCGCGACAGAATAAAGCCAATCTTTTGTATTTCCATATTTTCCAGTAGAAAGGCAGTATTACGAGCGTCGTGGTCTGGAAAGAATAGCTATCTAAAGGTTTAATTCCGTATTTAGAATAATTGCTACCATATTTAAGCCCGCAGTCTCTGGAAATAAAGACATCAACCATGAGCGGAGAACATTACTGCGACGTCTTCAATTAATTTGCTTTATACCAGTAAGCTTTATCCTTTTCAGTTTCTAAACACAACGTCCTCAAAAATTTTATATTGCTACGAAGCGAACAAATAACGTGAGTTTTATTTAATAAAGTAAGCAAGGTACATTACGGGAATGTCGTTTGCGTCGCGACGCCGAATTCTTTATAATAGAGAGTCAGGATTAGATGTAATGAGAAGGAAAAGCAACAGGAAATAAGAATCGGAACAGAAGAAGAAATGAGAAGATTAATATTTATTATTTGTTTAATTGTGGCAAGATGAGTTTATGGATCGCGGATCGGGTCACATCTGCATCCCGATAATCCTCTGTGTGGCGACCGTTTGAACCGCTTCTAAGACGCCGGCGACACCATCGGTTTAAGATGGAGACACGGTATGATCATGCTAATGCTTTCACCGTGCTCCGGCACCGCAAGGGAGCGAGAATTAATTCGGATCAGCGCCGCATTATGTCTAATAAGCGAAAACACACTAGGCTAATTCCAGAAAGGCATGTTCCCGCCAGACGGAAACTATGGGAGAATTAGAGACGATACAGCTCCTTAAAGAAATCGCTCTCATTAATAAACATTTCCAAATAGGGATTTAGGAAAAAGGCCCACATACGGGTGAAATAATTCTCGAGCGAGGGAAGGGACTATGAGAGAGGTCGACTTTTCTCACTCTATAATATTCGGATAATTTGCTTGCACGATAGAGCGGTCGGTAGGTTAATTTCACTAATAAACTCGTATGCAGCGCGGGCCGATGTTTACTTTACTAGAGTTAGTTGACAACAGTACACATAGCTGCCGCATAAGGTAAACCGCAAAATGTCCACTCGAGAGGAATAAAAATATTTCTTGTTAAATCATCAAAGGCATCTCGTATCTATATCCAATCATGTGCTCACTCATTTCGGTAATTGATCGTACGCTTTTATCAAACCGTGCAAAAATGAGGGCGGCGGGGACCGTTTAATCTTGCACTAAATGTGATTAAACGGATCAGTCATTTTCCGTTCGTCCTCATTGCCATTTACTTTCTTAACAGTTATTTTATTTTAAGTGCTTTCTAACGAACATGCAATTTTTCATTACGTGCTAAGATCAAGTTGGAGAACGTGATCAGATTTCATCCACTTTCATAACATAGGCGGCATTGGGGACTTTTTAGGGTAAACAGCAATTTAAAACGATTTTTATATTTTACATGACTCGCATTAAGCAAAGTGCGGCCTTTACTATCCTACGAAAAATTAAACAATTTTTCTAATCGTAGGGTGCGTTACAATTTTTCTCATACACGAACTCGCGAGGAAATAGACTGTATACCAAGGGTGTAAAATGAAAGAAGATTACCCGTCGACTAGTTGACTTTTTTTCGTCTTGTATTTTATTTTTCAATTACATTAATTTTCCTTATAAGTATATCTAATTTCATAAACACATAATTAAAACGTCAGTATTCGTTAGAGGGTTAGAGTTTTTTCGTGTGTTTTTTTAGGTGACACAAAATATGAAGTATGGAAGGTGCGATCAGTACTTTACATCAGTACTCCATGATCAACAAGCAAAACATATTGCTCACGAGAATCACCACTTTGGTTTCCGGGCGTGGTCCCGGACAATAAGGAAATAATGTATAACACAATCTTACAAAACACAATCACACACTAATATAGGGCACACAACAAATATTCTACAAATTAATGTTAAGGGAGTTGGGTAAGGACAAATCACATTTCTTGTCTAATCGATATTGATTCATACACACGTCAAAGAAAATATTCAATACGAAAATATACAAAAAGTTTAATTTCTGGAATTTTCGTTATACATAACTACTAAAATAGCAGATTTACACGTAGTAAATATTTACAAATGTCCTCCAATAATCAAAGGAAAGGAGACGCCAACTGCAGCGTCTATTTAACCAACAGAAAACCACCAAAAACTGCACCAAAACTTAACTCGGACACGTGTTTCAACAGCTAAGCTGTTATCATCAGCGATACCGATACTAAAAATAAAAACAACGGGGAAGCTTATCACGCATCGTTAAACTTAATTGATTCTTAGATAAGCTTAAATAATTCCGAAAATCCTAATGGACCGTTATCACCATAACTCATAAGCAAATTTCTGTTTTTAAAAATTTCTAAACTTTCATAAGAATCAAGTTCGTTTTTATTATCTACCCTCTTAATTAATTCAATGTCGCCTAATCTATGGCCATTTTCAAGCATATGCATGGCAACACTGGACCTATCTGTGCGATGATATTTGACATGAGCTACGTGCTCTTTAAAACGAGTTTTAATAGGTCTCTTGGTTTGCCCTATATATACTTGGTTACAGTCTTTACAATTAATTTTATATATTCCCGATTTATCACACATTTTTATTCGGTCTTTCGGATTGCCTAAAAGATTTTGCAAGTTGTTACTACTAGAGGTTACTGTTTTATAATCAAATTTTGAAAATATTTTTTGAAGACCTTTTGTGTATGTGGGATAATTTGGTAATTTGACAGATTTCTTATCTATTTTGCTATTACTAGTTCCTAACGTTGTAATGTTTCTAATGTTTAACTTATGTTTATGTTTTCTAATTATGTTTGTGACAATTGATTCTTGAAAACCATTGTATGATGCAATCTGCTTAATATTTCGCAGTTCTTTATCAAAGTCTTGTTTTGACAATGGGAAATGTAATAATCGGTGAATCAAAAGTTGAAAGATGCTAAGAAAGGTAACTTAAGGTTTGTTTCTGTTTCATAGGTAAACTTGATCGCCTCAAATTTTGAATTTAAAATTTCTACAAATTGCTGAGGGCTGTAAACTTTAGTGTCGATGACTGCAAAAACGTCATCTACATATCTACACCAAATTTTAGGAAAATAATCTAATTTATTTTTATATCAGTTTCAAATTTACCCATGAACAGGTTAGCCATAAACGGAGATAAGCTGTTACCCATTGTTGTACCATAATTTTGTTGATAAATATTATTGTTAATTTGAAAGTAGGTTTGACTCATACATAATCTTGCTAATTTAATAAAATTATCTACTTCTGAATTGTCTAAATGGTTTTGGTGTAACATATCTTTCAAATAATCTAAAGTGATATCTATCGGAACGCTTGGAAACAATGAACAGACATCGAATGAAACTAAAACTTCGTTCTCAGTCAGCTCAATGTTTTTAATTTTTTCAATAAAATCGTATGAATTTTGAACACTGAAATTTGATTGTTGATATTCGAAACTGTTGAATTTATTTGACAACCATTTAGATATCAGATAAGTAGGAGCATTAATACCTGAAACAATGGGACGCATTGCTTTTCTGGGTTTATGTATCTTAGGTAAACAATACATTCTATGAAGAACCGGGTTAGATACCGTTAGTCTAAACCTAAGTTGTTTTGGTATAATATTTCCACATTCTAATAAGACTCTACGGGTATCAGCAATCATTTTGGGAAGAGGATTTTTAGATATTAATCAATAGCGGCCTTCATTAAGTATCACCTGAACCGACTCAAAATAATCCTCTTTGTCCAAAATAGCTGTTGAAACACGTGTCCGAGTTAAGTTTTTGGTGCAGTTTTTGGTGGTTTTCTGTTGACTCCTTCAATAACTTAGCCAGAAAATTTTAATGCCGTTTTTCCTCATCCATGTCTATATATAGGTGACTTCAATTGTCATAACACATTATGGGGCTACAAAGAGAACGATGCCAATGGAATAACGTTACAAACGTGGATGGAGTTTCAAAACATACATTTACTATACGATCCAAACATTTTACTCCGGTTGATGGCAAAACGATTATAACCCGGACTTTTTAGTGTCAATTGATCGGGACACGGTTCCATTTGAATCAAAACGTACGGCATTAAACGATTTTCTAAGATCTCAACTTAGACCTTCGCTATTACAAATTGGACTCCAAATTCAGTTTGTAAAATATGTAGGAAAACTAAAATGGAAATTTCAAAAGGCTAATAGGACAAATTCTCTGGATTCTATTCTTAAATGGATACTACCGGTTTCTGATAATTATATTTGGTTTGTAGGTGCTGTTAAATGGGTAGCAAAGAAATAAATTCCACGTGGTTTTCGAAAGAATATGACCCATGTTATTTATTTATTCGTATGGTACATTACACAAATATTGTATTGTGATGTAAGTGTTATTATGTATGGTGCCCCAGAAGATCAGTATAAACCTGTATAGTGTGGTGACGAAACTATACAGGTTATATACCTATGTTGGTAGACTGAAACAAACAAATTCTACAAATCATATTTAGAAAATCCAAATAAAAGAAACGGTCATCTCTAAATAATGGAAGAGAAGAGAAATAAAATTCATTAATGAAAAATATGAATTTTGTACATTCAAATCGTAAAAGCTGGGCACTTTTAAATAAATTAAGTTCTACAAATCAAACTGCTAAAACGAATACAAACATTTCTCCAAATTCTTTTGCTTTTGCTTGGTTAATGTTTTAAACTCAATGAAAGTGGAGAAATCGACTATCACAAAAATGAAAAAGCGTCTGCAAAAGAAAGATGATCTACACCGATCCCAGAGTATATATATCCAGAATTTCTGAAAAATTCGGAAATTATTCTTGAAAATGGCTACTTATGTTTTTAATGATATTTATAATAATTACCAACAGTTTTAAAGAATTGTAAAGTCGTAGAAATTAAAAGTAAACCTCCCACAGACCCCACTTCTTATCGTCCAATAAGTTTCCTAAATGTAATATATAAGGTTTTGAAAAATTGATTTTTCAAAGAATTAATGTATTAAACCAGAGAAATTATCTGAAGTATGGACATTAACAACGCATATTGAATCTGGATTACCGAAGAAACTAGGGTTGTCTTTTTAGGACTTACGTGCTGAATACGAAACCATGTAGCAAGGAACTTTACTTTTTAAATTGTTTAAAGTTATTCGTTGCCCAAAAATTATTTCTTTTATTGAAAAAAGTTTTTGGTATTTGTTGAAGATAAACACGGTATAGGTATTTAGATTTTTTAATGATGATCTTCCACAGGGATCATTTCTTGCACTTATTCTTTTCAATGTATATATTTCTGATCTTCCTTCTTTACAATGTCGAATATTTCATTTCAACATTTGGATTTGTTCGAAATTGAATGAATACTATCTGCATGTTATGGAAAATTATTTCAAAATATAGCGATTATGCTCCAATCTTAAAAAGACAAAGGTTTCTCATTTAAGTAATAGAGAACAAAGTAGAAAAATCAACTTAAATCATAATTTTAACCCAGTTTATCTGGGAGAAACTTTAGATACGTTTTTAATTTACAAAGATTATTTAGAAAAAGTCAAACAAAAGATGAAATCAAGAAATAATGTTATTCAAAAGTTAGCAGGAACAACTTGGGAGCAGATGCAAAACCACTTCTTTCAGATGCACTGGCATTAGTTTATTCTACAGCAGAGTATTGTGCTCCTGTCTGGTTGAATAGTTATCATACAAAAAAATAGACGCCCAGTTGAATTACACGATGGGTATAATTAGTGGAACCATTAAATCTACTCTTCTTGATTGGCTTCATGTTCTTTGTAATATTACTCCATCGAAAATTCCTCGAAAGCTGCGTTAAACCGAGAATGGGATAAATGCCAAATAAACAAAAACTTGCCAATTTGGAATGTATTGAGAACCTTCCAGCTAAAAAACTTAAATCTTGAAGTCCTGTATAGTTGCAAGACATCATTAAACATCAACAAAAAAAATTTAAATGGATAATAAATGAGTCAAGTACTACTTTGTAAGAAAATAAAAGTATCAATTTAATCAGCTTAATTATTTAACTGTAAATATTAAAATATCTTTATCTTTATTGTACGTAAGTGAAATATGTGTGTTAACGACATCTCGTATATAAAGAACACATAAATAATAGTAGGTAAAACTAAGACTTCGATGACGATATTGCGAATAAAAATCAATTTCCTGTTACCATGAACTTTGGCACTTCTTAGTTTTTCTTCATCTTTGTTCCGGTTTATGTCAAAACTAGATCTAGTACAAACTTGATGTTTTACATATGATCAGGTAACAACAATCGCTGTTGTAGGTTATTGAAACTGCTTTGCACCTATTGGCTGACCTTACTAATATGTATGTTTATGAACAGGAACATACATTTTTAAGGAACTTTAATGAACATTTTTCAGTTTGAATTTGTTTTTCCCAAATTCAGGGTCAACTGAATATAATTTGCAGAAGTTATCGTGATCTATTATCTATTGCGATAATGATTTTCATGTGAAAAGAATATTTAAGATGAAAACTTCTTAAACAAGGAGAGATTGCCAAAACAGGAACAATTTTACAAAACTGTCTTCTCCCAGAAATTATAAATTGGCGCATTCCACGAAGAATGCCGGCGAAATCTCTGGATCTTACTCCCCTTGAATTTCTTGTAGGAAGGTCTATGTAACAAAATTCAGCAACGTAATTAGACATGAAATATAGTAAGTTACAACAGAAATGTTACAAAATGTAAGGGATGATGTAATCATCGATTTGAACTTTGCCCAGAAAGAAAGTATTCAAGTTATAAAATCGTATTCCATGAGAATAGGTCTTTCTAACGAGGTGTCGCTTAACATACATTTCCGTTTGAAAAAAAGTCGAAGGTGGCTGCGCACTTCCGAAAACAGATAAACAAAAACCATACTTATACATAAAAATTGGGGCAAAATAAAAGTTAAAGATTTTCCATATTGTCAATGTGGAGCGGAGGATGCAATAAATCACTTATTTTTTTAATTATTTTAAAGAAAATTACTCCAAATAGCAATAACCCATCCGATGAACATTAACAATATACTAGCGTCTACAAATATTACAGCTTCCATTTTGCTGTAAAAACAGAAACAGAAAACAAATAACAAAACATGTTATTCCAAATGTAGTTTAAAATGGCATTTGTTTGATTTTTGTGTTACAATTGAAAATTTTATTTTTACTATTTTCTTTCTCAAACAAGATTTCTGACCACTGTCTCTTCTTCCTTTCTTTGTGTCATTTTTGTCGATTATCTTTATTTTTCTTCTGTTATGCTGTTGTTTTGTACTCTATACGTTCTTCTAGTTTTGCCTTGTAGTTGGTGAGTTTGTTCGTCTTAAATAACATTGAATCATTTGCTTGTTTTATTTTATGTTCTTATACTTGGATAATCTTCTTTTAAAGTTTTATTTGTTTTTCTTCTGTTTTAAGTTGCTTTTCTTTTTCTGTAGTTCT
Organism: Abscondita cerata; assembly: GCA_030710515.1. Classification (NCBI taxonomy): domain Eukaryota; kingdom Metazoa; phylum Arthropoda; class Insecta; order Coleoptera; family Lampyridae; genus Abscondita; species Abscondita cerata. The sequence goes on from JALBCR010002936.1 coordinate 10,642, forward strand.
GTGTTATTTTGTAGTTTGTTGTTAGTGTAAGTAAATATTTTGGTTGCCTAATATTGTTCCGTGCTTTATTATTGTTTACTTGTTTGTATTTCCTTTAATGTTCTTTTCTGTTTCTACTGTTTCCTTATATTTGTACAGTTTAAAATTATAAAGTTTTATAATGTGTTATCTCTGTCATATGGTGTACTTTCGCTTATCTTTATTGAGATCATGGGTTCTAATCCTTAGCCCCTAAGTCTTGGCAATCTCTGTCATATTTGTCAAGTTTGTGTTTCCTGACAAAGTTGTTGTTGCTTTGTTTGTTTGTTTTAGAATAAAAAAAAGTTAATAGTCTTAGCACTTGACAACTCTAAAAGAGGAATGCAAAAGACAAGAATAAATGTTCTGCCAAGATCCGCTGTAAGTAAGTATCGAGACTTAGTTGGTTCCATCACAAGAGAATAAGTGACGGTGTGTCCTCTGGCCGTCATTAGAGGTACACGATGTTTCTCACGCAATAAATTAAAAACTGATACCCACGAGGCTAATCCTTGCCACACATTACATTCTGGTAATTTGTGTATGATGTTAATATCAAAAACAAGCGGTTAATATCGACCATCCCGCCGCACACGTGCTACAAATTGTTTGTTACAACACAACCTCATTTAACAAATTTCTGTAAATGATGCCCAAATTCTACTACTACTAAACTTGTGGTAATACCTGAAGATTTAACAAATCTCTAACGAGAACTTTTACATACTTTAAGGTATGAGACACAGAAATAATACAAAAACTTTTCATCACGTACGTGTCAGGAAATCGCTCGGACTCATTTCACCTTTGTATGCAGTCTGTTGACTACTGCATAAGAGATGGCCCTACCTGTTGCAAATGTTAAATCTATAACCTCTGATTGATATTACCTTCCATTGCCCTACTGCTGAGGGAGACAAGAAGGTGGAAATACGTTACTGAAGACAGAGAAAGAATGTTTGGTTGAAGTTATGGGAATAAAAAATCTCTTAGAATTTTTCTTTTTCTTAATGTGGTTGAATGTGCAGATCTCGTTTTGTGTTACTTGTACAGTGACAAGCTAACAATAAGGCGGAGAACTCATTCCTACTTTCCTCTCGTGGGTTTTTTTGTTTTCCTTTATTTTTAGGGTGATTAGTAGAACAAGTTTGCATATGGTTACTACTGAAGTCTCTTCTTTGTTAGTGACCGAGCCGAGGAACTTACTTTTCTGTCATTTCTTTACTGTTAGTTTATTCTTAAGACTGTTTGTCTCAAATAATAACTTGACAACGACGTGTACTTGGATGCCTTCTCGATTACACCGAAATTCATCTTGCATTTGGTTTTCCCGTATTAGTGCTAATTTATTTTTGTATATTATGTTTCTTAATATTAGATATGTTGTAAACAAGACTTTCTTTGGAGTGTACCTCTCCACTCAGTGGGATTAATTTGTTCAGCATTTACCTAATTCTCTACAAGTTTTTATAATAATTGTGAATAAATACGACTTTACTAAAAACCAATGCTAAAACGTTAGGCCGAACTTTTCTAATTTTATCTTTGATTTTGACTATATATTGCGCGAAAAGTTAAATTTTATTTTTCTTAACTACTTCTAAACAACTGACAAATTTTAGTGTGATTAGAACTAGCAGAGTTCTTTTTCTTTGATTTTTAGTTTGTGACGTGCCTGGAACTATTGTTGTTACAAGAAACGGTGTTGCACCACTGACTTTCTATTGAATTTTTACCCTTCGGTTTTGGTAAACCACCGCATTTATTTTTGGCAGTTTTTGGTTAGTTTGGTCCAAGCCTGACTCATAAACACGTGCAGAAATGCAGTCGCTTTCTTTCCTGTCTTGTGGATGTTCACTTGAAATCCTCATGGTTTAGTTACTAATCCACTACTTTAGTTTGTATTGTTATAGAGTGGGTGGTTTTGGTAGGTTGAAATCACAATGCGTAACTTTGGACCATAAGTTGGGTTGCTTTTCTTGGGATTTTTAGTTTTTCTGACGTTGTTAGTCAGGAGTTGGAATTTACTTTGATTTTTAGAGCTAGTGAGTCTAAAATTCATTCTGTAGTCATTCTTCTTCTTTTTCTTCTTCTTAGTGTTGGACTGCTTGATCTCGCAAGAGTGTTATCTTACTTTTGTAGCACTGGAGGAAGTCTCCAACATGTTGAAGCCAACGACGTTAGAAGGATTTCTGAGCACTGGATACCAATGGCTCACCGTTTAGTGCGAAACGTTTAGGTTCAACAGTAGATTCAACAGTTTTCATGACGATGCTGATATTAGAGCATTTTGAACATATTTTAAACATATCTGGCTAAACTACGTATATCAGTTACACTATGTAGGTACGCAACATTTCCAAAACTATAGATAATTTCAATGAAACATCTTTGTTTTTATTACAATAAGTCTGTTCACAATACCACTTTATGTCTCGTATTCGTTTTGAACTACCCAGCAACTGTCAATGATAAATAGATACTAAATGTAATGACGAAACAGGATTTCTATAGCTATCGATTTGTAACGGGTACATTTTAATGCGAGAATGTTAATGAACGTAAAAGTTGAGTAGAGTGCCCTCTTAGTATGCTTCATTCTACTACCTAAAGCTAAAAAATCCCAATTGAAGGAAATAATTAATAAATTCAATTAGTTGAGATACTTTTGAAGTAAATTTCTTTTAAAGCAAACAATCCAAAACGACATTGGTCAGATATAGAAATGCATTACAGATATTAAAAACTTATGTTAGCATATCGATAAGTTTCCTTCTAAAAAAAGAGGCACATTTTTATTTGATACGCGATTAATCACTATTATAAGTGGTGGATTTTTTCTAAGACTTTTATTTCAGTGGGTGGTGGGTATCCTGAATGGAAAAATTCGTAAGACGCCTATGAGTATAAGAACGGCCAAAATAGAACCGCAAGGCGGACAAGACCCCGCTATCATTTAACCTCCTTCGACCCATTATACTTTTAAGCTCAATCTTTGCCATTATACACTTGGCTTTAGTTCGAATCGCAATTTTACCGCGACGGCAACGTCTTAGCATACCCAATGTTTTGCAAATGCCTAAATCAACACGAAAAATAAATTATTTAAATTAAAAATGTAATTTGGGTCTGTAACAACGTTATTACATTTTAATCCTCGACCCTGATACGACGTCTTAATGCGAGGCTGTTAAAAAATATTAAGCAACCGAACAAATCGACGCCACGAACCGGCATGTGCTCTCTCGCTGAATACATTAGACGATCGGAGAAAGAGTTGCCGGATTCGAGCCGGAAGAATTACGCAACCATTATACGAGGATTAAAGCAAAATCACGAGCGCGTCCTTAGCTTCAAGCATTGTCTTGGACCGAGTCGTTTGGAAAACGAGTAAATATTCCCGAGATACTTCTGCCATGCTGACTAATTCCGGACGATGCGCCGTAAGACTATTAAAACTCTAAACGCAATGCGAGCCAAGCTTTCATTATTTGTAATCTGAAGGACTTATGGAAAAAGTTTCCATTTATTTTTAATTCCTTATATTCCACTTTTATTGAAAGACTTAAGCCTTCAGGAAGCAGAATGTACTTGAGGTAACTTTTTATAAAGACGATTTTCTAAGTTCTATTGTACGCATGCAACAAATGACATACCTTCGAACTTATCTACTATTAAACAACAAATCTACTTATTAATGTATTAGTCTACCCATATTTTTCCAAGCTTTATTTTGAAGCCCCTTCGTAATGAATTAAACACAATACACTCAAACTACAGTGTATTTCAGTTTTCGGTTCATTTCCATCGTTTTCATTACATAAGCCTATTCTAGTAATTTCCACCAATTCAGTGCACTGAGAAAAATGGTTTTATTTTAACAATTTTAAATAAAATATTGTCTGATCCACATGTTATTCAACCAATACAAATAATAAATGATGTCCTTTCATCTATTAACTATTATCGGTTATTTCAAAATTAAATTTTAGAAAATTACAGAAATTCGCAACGAAAAGGCCGTGTTTGATATAGTAATCGATTTTTATTGAAACTAATAAAATCCCGTACTTTATGCATTTATGTGGATCAATACGTTATTTTAATCTAACTTATATTATTATTACATTTGAAAATCTTAAACTATGGTCTTTTTACTTAGTAGTTTAAATTGTACAACTTAACTAAGCACAACCCGCACAATGTTCTGTTTTATACTTCGCTCTTTTGCCAACTCAAAACACTCTGTCGTCTTGAGTCTTCTGATCAGATTTATGTTGTTAAGTTATTTGTGGATGCTGGGAATTTCGCGATGGTTTGGTCAAATTCCAGAAGTTTCAATATTTGCTTATACAGGGTGTTTCCTAAGTAATCTAAAATATTATATGGGGCGCTTCGTCACTCAATTTTAAGACGAAAAGTTTATATAAACATGTGTGATAAGTCTTGTCGTTAATGAGATACAGGATGTTTTATTATTTTATTAAAAGCAACAATATGTGTTAAACATAAAGGAAAAATAGTATATTTCAGAGCATGTGTTCAAAATGTCCACCTGCAGCTAAAATGCAAGCATCTGCTCGATGTCTAATTGATTGACGAATACGTTCGAAGATACCAGGATTGTTACGAATAACATTACAGCCTTGTATGATACGATTTGAAGATCTTGTACGTTTAATATCGGGGTTGTGTAAATGAGCGATTTTAAATATCCCCACACACAAAAATCCAGAGGATTATGTCCCGGTGATCTAGGGGCCACGGGTGTGGAGATCCTCGTCCGATCCAATGGTCTGGAAAAACGTTATTTGAAAACTCGCAAACAATCACTGAAAAATGTGGAGGAGCTCCATCATGCATGAACCACGTTATTCCAAAGGCCACTTAGAATAAGCATGTTTTTTGAAAACCAGTAGCGTCACCAGGAAAAATTAATTTCAAATACAATCAGAGCTGATTTATTATAAACAATTTAACACCCTGTATCTCATTAACGACAAGACTTATCACACATGTTTATATGAACGTTTCGTCTTAAAATTGAGTAACGAAACGCCCCATATAATATTTTAGATTACTTAGGAAACACCCTGTATAGAACCAGTTTATTGGATGTATTCAGTCGTCCAAGTAGCCAATACAATATTATCAGTTTAACACCAAAATCTGCACAGTTTTTATTGACATGAACTCTCCAGTGCAATTCTAACGTCATTCCCAGATAATTCATCAGAATTAGAGATCTAGGCATCGATGATTCTGATAGATAGATCTTGCTCCTGTTTGTCAGTAAAGTACAGGCTCATTTTTGCTTAACTTAATTCGTCAAGTTCTAGTCTCGGTTTTTAATAGAGGTTGGAAGTTTTCGGCAGCGTTTACGTATTATATAGTAGGTAAAAGTACCTTGTGGTACCCCTGCTTAGAAGCTTCTTTCTGATAAGTAGGATCGTAAATAATGCTGTTGTGGTAGAAACAACTTAAATTTGTGGAACAAGTCGAAAACCAGAACAACATCGAGAGAAATGGTAGAACACATTTTTCTTTCGCCTAGAGATTTTTCTATGACGTTTATGGTCCTATGAACTTGAATCGTATTTCTCTAAAACCGATCTTATGAGAAAGATGTGTTTAGGAGTGGTGTTTGATCCTCAGTTAATCTGCTCAGGCGATTAGTAGAATATTATAGAATATTATCATTAACGTAATTATAGGAAAACGTAACGAATGTTGAAATGAGCATTATGTTAAAATAGATACTTGGTGACAAAAAGAAATAATTGGGGAAAACATTAATTTATTCAAACATTTATAATAAAATGTAACCAGTTCACAGAAACGATAGAGCATATCACAAGTGGATGCAATATACTGGCAGGACCAGACTATACCTAACGACATAACACGATTGCAAAATAATCCACTAAGAAATAGCTGTCAAACACAATATAATAACAGAAAAATACCATACTACAAGTATCAACCTAGACAATAATTTAAAATACAGATATAGAACTATACTGACACCTTACTCTACGTACAAACAAAACAATAGCCCACAAAATACTGGACATAACTATTTTTGACAAACAGAAAAAAAACATATATTTCCTAGATATAGCTGTAGCCAATGAAAACAATATGGAGAAGATATACGAAGAAAAGATAGAGAAATACACATCACTAGCTATAGAACTAGAGCAAATATACAAACAAAACAAAGCTGTCATACTACCATTCTTTGTAGCACGGACCGGAATAACACCACACACATTCACACAAAACCTAGATATAATAAAATTTATTCAAAAAACGGTACACAAACAAACACAGAAAGTAGCATATTGAAAACATGTAACATCGTCAGGAAATTTCTCAACCCTCATACTTAAGCAATAGACCTCTACTGTGGTTGGCTGAATAGAGCCGTAAAGTAGAGAGAATCATCTGGGAATAAAACCTGAGAAACCGGCAGAATAATAGTAATAATAACAATAATAAATAATAATAATAATAATACCCCCAGGGGCCTGCTCATCAGCAGGTACGGGCTTAGCGAACCCGAGGTTCCAAGTTTTTTAGTGGGCCAGGGGACCACTGTCGTATAAATCTTTTTAGTTTGATATTACCGGCACTAAATTGCCGGTGCGGCAGGGCTCTGTCAAGCTGGACCGTTGCCATCATGTAAGCTGGCAGGAGCTCAAAAATGCAATTATGGACACAAGCAATGTTAATGCCTCGGATGTTAATATGGACGTGGATGTGGGTCCACTAAAAAATCCACGCAATATTACGAATCAAGGAAAGGTGGTATCTCCCCGGTTCTTGAACGTGAAGAAGAAGGAAGGAGATTTCTCTAAAAAGTCCTTTTCTAATACAGAAAACTTTGTACGGATTAGTTGGAGAATTGCAAAATATTAGGAATGCCAGACAGGGGTTGATGGTTGAAACAGTATCAGCGGCACAATCAAATAAATTATTAAAAACAATTAAGGTTGGAAATTTTGAAGTAGAAGTAACTGCACATAAAACCCTCAACACTTCTAGAGGTGTGATAAACTGAAGCGATCTTTTAAATGGTACTGCCGAAGAAATTGTGGAAGAGCTGAAAGACCAAGGAGTGACTGAAGTTAGGTGTATCAAAACTAAAACTAATAATGAAGTTTGTGATACTGCCAACCATGTATTAACCTTCAATACACCGAAACTACCCTCTAAAAAGTGGCATTTTACCAGTGACCTGGTAGATTGTAGGTACGTCCCGTCTCCGATGCTTTGTTATCGGTGTTTGAAGTTTGGCCATACATCAATAAGATGCAAAGGCCAACAAGCTTGTGGAAGTGGTAAAGCTTCTCATGAAGAAAAACCTGTGATAAACCGGTCAGATGTATAAACTGTAAAAAGAGCACTTTACTCTTTCACTTGATTGTCCGGTGTATAAACAAGAAATGATCATTAAGGAAATAAAAGTAAAGAAAATATACTATATTACTAAGCAAAAAAGAAAGTAGTTACTCTCACGCCGCCGTCAAACGTTTCATATACTAATGCTACGTCTACACCAATGAAGCTCGTTACCCAATCATTGATAAAGGACATAATACCATCATTGGTTGAAGCACTTAAGTCATGTCTTGTAGTTAAAGAACCTGTTGGATCTAGTCAGTTTATAAGTGCACGTGTTACAGATATAGATACTCGAGTTCAAGAGATGTTGAAGAATATAATCGGCAGTTGATTGAAAAAGTAGTGTAGTTTCTGAACATTAACACATAGGAAACAAAAGGACACTTCTCCATCTGCCAGCATAACATTCCTTACCTCTATAGATGAAGAAGCTGTGGAAAAGCTAAATCGCAAGGGAATCGATAGAAAGGGTGGCCTAAAGAAAAAGCGTGAGGTTTGTGGCACGAATCTCATGGTTATTCCAAATCAAGTGATAACGATTAGAACTGTGATATTTATCTGTAATGCTTACCTTTGATATTTTTAAATATATTTATTTATTTATCTGTGTAGTATTTGTTTATTTTTACACATATTTATTAAATGTTTTTGCATACCTACCACACATGAAAAAACTAATTTCACGACTTTTAACAAAATAATACAATGGAATTGTAGAGGATGTGTCCGTAACTACTGTTATATACAATTTTGTTGCAAAAACACCAACCAATGTGTACATGTCTACCAGAAACTCCCTCGAGTCCTGGACAACCATACTCTCTTGGAGGATATGCGCTAATTTGGCGAGATTGTGTAGTCAATAAACGAGTAAGCGGAGGGGTTGCTATACTCCTCAAAATGGCATTAGATTTCGTGAGTTGATGGACAACTCCCGCTCGCTTTCATAGTAGTGGGTGATTTTAACGCTCGAAACACGCTGTGGGGCTCTTCAGGAACCGATGTTAAGGGTCGTACCTTGCAAGACTGGCTAGAAAGGGATGAAGTAGTGCTACTTAATACCTGCTCTTTAACACACTTTAATAAGAAATCGAACTTCTCTGCCATTGACTTTACCATGACATCGTGCATACTGGCAGCATCTTTGAAGTGGTGGGTTGAAGATGACTTATACAACAGTGACCACTTTCCGATTATTATAGAAATTGACAAGCCTAATACGGTAAGATATGCCAATGCAAGATGGAAAACTGAGGAGGCGGACTGGAGCAGTTTTCGGGAACAGTTATGCGCCCCAGAATCTGCAACTTTAGAACATATAACTCAAGCTATATTATAAAAGCTGCAGATAAAAGCATATCAAAACTGTAGGTGGTCCAGTTAAACGAGCTGTACCTTGGTGGTGTCCACAGGTCGAACAGGCAATTTCTGCAAAAAATCTTTAACCGCTTTCGAAGAGGTCCCACTCTCGCAAATTTAATCAGAGCAGAATTAAGAACAGTCGTCTTGAAACGCAAAAGATATAACTAGAACGCATACACGTCGTCAATTACATCAGACGATCAGGGATATATTGAGAAAGGTCAAGCCTGTGATTGGTAAGCTTGAAATAAATACACTTACTTGTATAGAGATGAACGATCACTGACGGTTGGAAGAAGTAGGAGAAATCGCTGAAGCCTTAGCAACTCATTTCCAAAACGTCAGCTCGTCGGCGAACTACACTCAAACGTTTATCAATTCTAAACAGGACAGAGAAACGGAGCTAGATACCTATTCTAATGAAACATACGACTACAACTTACCTTTTCTATTCAGGAACTTGATACCTCTGTAAATGCACTAAAGTTATCATCTCCGGGAGCAGACGCAATTTTAAATGAAATATTGAAAATATGTCACCTAAAATAAAAGAAAAGTTACTAGAACTTTATAATAATCGTTGGGATGAGGGTACTTACACGATAGAATGAAAAGAAGCCGTTGTAGTACCTATCCTCAAAAATCTAAAGATCGCACTCTTCCAGCTAGCTATCGGCCTATCAGCCTTACATGCTGCATAGGGAAGCTGCTGGAAAGAATGGTCAAGAGTAGGCTGCAATAGTTGCTGGAAAAGAACAATTTGTTAGTTTCCTATCAGGCGGGTTTCGTAAAAACAGATCGACTATGGACCACCGCGTATTATTAGAAAAATCATATCGGGAACATCTGGTTGCGGTGTTCTTCGACATATGACATGACATGTAGATACGAAATATTACAAAAACTGCACAGCTATGGAATCAGGTGTGACATGTTGACATTTGTTCGTTTCTTACACACCGATTTTGGGTAAGATTGGGGAACCTCCACGACTCGGATTTTGGAAAATGACGTACCACAAAGGTCCACCCTTAGTTGCACGTTGTTTGCTGTCGCTCTAAACGATTTGGCTACAGATGTAGATCCGTGTGTCCTCAAGTTTCTATACTTAGACGAGCTGGCTATCATGCTATCTGGAAAAAAAGTAGGTACCATCTTACGCAAGCTACAGAAATATATAAACAAGATAATTACAAACGGAGAAACTCTAGGTTTTACATTTTCTGAAGAAAAACTAGCTGCGTGTACACTTCTGTAGACTCAGAACTTCCCACTAATGACCCGGTATTGTTCATTTAAGACAGTATCATCAGATTTCAATCGCATGTTAAATTTCTGGGCATGATTTTTGATTCCAAATTAACCTGGTCTTTTCACATATCCTCGTTGGTCAAAAATGTCGTAAAGCCATGAATGTGATTAAAGTTCTTGCTCATATGAAATGGGAAACAGAGCCAATATCTTTGATACGCATCTACAGGGCCATGGTATTATCACGACTAATTACTGAGAGTTCAAATGAAATACAACCGTAGACTGCCACTGATATAATACTCAGACTGGACTTACAACAACTGGATCACACCATACCACAAGCACTACATCACCTGATATTCAATGACCTTTGTTTCGAATACCGTGGGGCAACTTTCATTTAGACGGATGGTTCTAAAACCGAAGAAGGTGTGAGGTGTTCTTTTTTGTTAATAATAGCACGCACTCGTGGACGTCGATTTACACGGCAGAACAATATTCGATCTGGCAAGCTCTTTTTATTGCCTAATACATATTAATGTAGGTGTCAGAGTCACCGACTTGGGATTAAAAGAATTATATTCAATTGATTCAATGACTCAGAAGGTACAGGCCCTAATTGAACATTTGCAAAAGACGGCAAGATTTCAAGCATTCAATTAAAAAAGTATCCTGGACAGATGGCAAGAACGCTGGTCTATGAGCGGTACGCAACTCACTATTGTGGAACCGGACGTTAGATCTCCATGTCCTCATTTTAAGCTTCGCAGGCAGGATACGGTGGTTATGCACAGATTGCGTATTGGACACACAGCATTGACACACCAATATCTGTTGTTCCCAGTTTAATGACCAGCGACAAACGTACGGTTGGAAACTAGATCTTAAGAACAATCTCTCTTGCTTCTAAAAAATCCAGAAAACCCTAACATTTCTCAAAAGCATAATTGTATAAACACATATAGCTTATACGTAACGTGAGCTACCCTGTAAGTGAGATCGAAGCTAATAACGCTAGCAGTTGATGCTTCCTAATTTAAAAAAAAATAAGTAATAATAATCAAAATAGGAATAAAATCCAAGCTGTGTCTGTCTCAGAGTGAGCGACTACATGGTGTCTGTACTCCAAGTTAGGAGCGACCAAACTACAAGCTTTGGACGAAGCAATGCAAAAGTCCTCCCATTTATTTAAAAATAAGCTATAAGGTTTACAAAATGTATATTTTATGACGTTTCATTTTTTCTGTAGTTAAAATTTATATAAAAACTAAGGCAATTCTTATTAAAAAACGTTTTCATTTAATTTTAAACTATAACTTGGTATCTTAATTATAATTATGTAATAAATTATTGTCAAAAAACTAAATATATACGTTGACAATAAGAATTGCCTTAGTTTTTATTTTCACTTTTTATATTAACTACAGAAAAAATGAAACGTCATAAAATATACATTTTGTAAGGACTAAATATTATGAATAGAGAGTTTAATGATTTTTTTTAATAACTTACAATAATTAGTAGGTTAGATTTATTTAAAAATAAGTAATAATCAGTCAACCCAAATAACCATGTTTAGTTTATTGATTTAATTTAAAAGTTATTGCTTGTAGACGTTTTTAAATCAAAATTATTTCTAATTTTATTTTGTAAACATTTCCTAAACAAAATTTTGATTCGATAATTAATCGAGCTATGGTGTTTAATTAGCGATACCTTCAAATATATTCTTTAAAGAAAACAATTAAGTAAGCAACGTAAATTACCTATTTTCTAAAACGTGCTTAGTGTAATGATTCATTCTACAGTCCTTCCCTGCTCCCCTGATGAGACTACCTGCTGTTAGAATTGTAAATGATACCCTTAAGCCCGCTTCACAATGTGCAAACTTTTGTGTACAGAAATTGTGGTGTCCAAGTTTTAAATTTCATGAGTGTACAGTTTGTTGGTTTTATATAGTATGTTAGATGTGACTGTCACGGCCTAATTTCAAGAGCGAGTTCAAATATTAATTTTATTATTTGATACCTACAATTATTATAATCCTACATGAAAGTTGTTCTATGTTTATACCTAATTATTAACTAATGAATAATTTATAATTATTTTATATTTCTGATAATGTTTCGGTATAACTGGATTGATACATTTGGTTAACTTAGGGATATATTTTTATACCTAATGATATAAAAGAATGATATGCGATCGTACTTGTTTATGTATATGTATTTATTTCTGTATTTTCTTTACATGAATAAACAGAAGCCTTGAAAAAGCCTGCATAGGTCGGGCGAAACGTCGCCATATTGAATCCATGGTTGTGATTTAATTTCTTCCCTCTTCCCTCCACTTCAAGGAATCCTTAGACTATTATCTTAGTCTTCAACTTTAATTTTGGAGAATAAATAAAATTAATTCAATTGCAACTTCGCCACCTTCAAGAATTTTTTCTTTTCAAAATGTATACTTTGTTTTACCTAATACGAAAGCTAATGATGAAAGATGACAAACGGAACTTATGTTTACAATAACAAGCGAACGTGGTCATTTGTTTATTTATCTATTCGTACATTTTCATTATTGTATTCGGATGTAAGTATGGTGCCCCAGAAGATCAGTTATAAACCTCTATAATGTTGTCATAAAGTTTGCTAATAGAAAACTTTGAAGCATACAACAAACTAATTGCCATTGCAAATGTTTGTTTACAGTTACATTACATGTATTTTCTTTGTAATTTGTTTATGTGTTATAAATAAACGTCTAAGAAAATAAATTAAGTCTTTAATATAGGTATATGTTGTTGAGAGGTTTACTAACAATAATAAATACGATATATTGTTGCACTCAGTGTCAACAAATATACATATCCACAAGAGCGGTCGAAATGTACTTATAAATAACTATCCAAAACCTAGAAAACCTCATCTTTCTACTTAAAGAAATTTATGAGTTAATTTAAAAGATTACAGATTACTTACTAAAAATTTCGTAGTGGATAAATAAAGAAGCTAAAGCTAGAGTTTTCAAGCAGTTGTTGAAAATCCAATCACATCAGTACGGGATATTCAACATAACACCGGGGACTTTAACCTACACTACATAAGATTTTTGTACTACACAAAATATCATCCGTATAAGTACATTTATGTCAGTCTTTAAAACGGGGAATGAAAGACAAATAAAATGTTGTTAATGAACTGCAATAATAATGATAATTTTCTTTCTCAAATATTAGACCAAGAAAAAAACAACGGTTTATTCAATACGCAAAATTTATGATTTTGTTCTTCAGAAAATCCTCATGAGACATTAAGTTCTGATATCTATTGTAGCATATTGGGGTTACATCTGGTTGGTCCTATAATTTAAAATGACGGTTATTTGCATTTACCACAAAATAGCATTGAAGATTTGCTTTACAAGACATAAGAGTCTCGTAATTTGTGGTTTCATCAAGATGGTGCCAATTACAATGAAATAAATGACGAGGGAAACATTTATTATGCATCAATTTCTTAAAGCAAATGGTCAAAATGTCTTCTCCTAACTGCAATATCTATCTTGTATTTATTTTACAGTTTTATGTTACATTCTGCGGAATAAGAGGGATATTTGTAGTTACGTTACTGATTCGAAACTAATTGTTTGTTATTAAATGTTCAGTTTTCTTTGTTTCAACAACCTAACTTATACGACTGGAAATTCGTTCTTTAGACATTTTATACAACATACATACATTAACCGAAACTTTCGATTAAAGGAATGGAACACTAAACTGCAGCGTCTATTTAACAACAGTAAAACACCAAAAACTGCACATCATCAGCGAACCTTAGTGTTTTTCTGTTTGCGAAACTATCGAAATAAAACTGTCACAAAATTGTCACATAAAGAAATATTTATTATACGTAACAAAGTAATACAATTTACAAACTAAGTCTTTATATATTGTTTGAAGAATACGCGTTTCCATAGATTTGCGATAACTATTATTAACTCAAATTTTCTTCTGAGAAACAGAAAATGTGATACAGCTTAATCCAAACTTAGTTTGAATTAGTGACCTTAGTCAGCCTTAAACTTTGACATAGTGACACTTTTTCAGTCGTACCTGCTCTATATCGTCGCTGGAACTATCTCGTATCATCGACTTCAACTTGTCCACTCCCATTACTGTCCTATACGTCTTTCCGTAATGTATTCTTCTTCGTATCGGTCATTATAAGAAACTTTGTTATTTGGAATGGACCTTAATTGGAAAAAGTTTGTCAGTTGTGCCTGTGGATGTAGTACTAGTTTTGAGCACCATTACTAAATAGTGCTTTTTACACTGAAATAAATTTCCTTCATAATTTTAATAAACAGTGGACATTGACATAAGTTTTATTGGTCCAATGAATTATTCACTAATATTATGAAATGTATTAGACTTTTTATAATCAGTCAAAATCCATGATTATTAATGTTATAAATTACGTGTATTAAAAATGTATTATGTAAAAAAGTCATCGTTGTAATGAAATGTTGTATTGCACTAATGCAAGTATTTATTACATCCATAAATTTAATTAATAAATTAATAAATATAATTTGAAACACAAATTTATAATGCTGATGTATGACATTATCAATTATTAAACCACTACATTGTCACAATGTAATTTTTTCGTTGTTACATGAAATGTTACTTGATGATGGCGTCCATTCAGCGTCTTTGAACTGGCAGCGTCGTGGGTAAAGCTTTTGATAACAGTTCGCATCGACTTTATAAGTGAATTCAGAAGTGATTTAGTAATGCTTTACAATATTTGAAATAATTACATATTGTGTGTGTTTTATACGATTATTGGGTAAGTAAATTATACTGTGTTTTTGTTTTTGATGAGATCATTTTTAAATAATTTTTAGTATCTGAATATCAGTGGCGGCTCGTGGTCAATCATACTGGGAGGTCAAATAATTATTTAAAAAATAGACATACTTAAAAAATATAAATAACTCAAATGCACCCCAAAATTTTATACAATCTACAATTTTGTTCAAAATATAGCGATTTTTCGAAACATTTTCATTAAAATCTCTAAGGGATTTTCTATAAGCATTGTCTAGCTGTGTACGAATATCAACATTTCCTACGGTTGCAAAATTTACCGAGCATTTCATGTGTTCTGCAGACGAAACATGTTTTTTTATTTCCTCTTTTAAATGTTTTAAATCTCTGACACCGGATTTGGACTATAGCGAGTCTGATGAGTCTTTAGAAAATAATAAACAAACAAAACAGTAAAATACATTTGATACTTCACAACCACATATCCAGTTAGCTAAATCGTACATTACCTTGCGAAAGTTTCGATGAACATCTTTATTTTTGTCTTTGCTAGTCTTTCGTAAACTTAGTTCTGGCAAAGGACGACCATTTGCCTTGAACTCAACTAATTTTGTAAAATTAAGTACGTTGGCACTTTTTAGTTGTTTAATTTTCTGCACTACCGACATTTTCTATAATAGCACATGCACACGCGAACCAAAAATAGTATTTTTACTAAACAACACAACAGTAAAAAATATCAATATAAATTCTTAAATTGATTTAAGAGAGAGTTGATTATTGCTTCGGACGTTCGCGTTTATTCGGGCGCTGCACTTTTTTGAGTTTTTCCGGGTAGATCTAATTCAATGAGGTCAATTCGCACCGCCAGCCCAAGGTTGAGAAGGATGAATTACGAACGACGACCGATAAATTTTAAGTTATTGCACTTGGGACTTGCGACTTTTGCGAGTAAATTACCTATTTTAATAAAACACGTAATAATTATATTTTTTTATATATTGGCAAAATTTTTGGGAGGTCATTGACCAAATGACCCTATGGACAAACCCGCCACTGCGAGTGATGATGATGTCGAAAACCTGTACAGATCTTAAAATTTGATAATCTTTTAGCAGAAGTATTTAATAGAATGTACATGACAAGCATGCAAGCAATACCGAATTAATAACATAAAAAGAATCAACCACACCTATTTTACAAAATGGCCGTTGTAAGTCTTCATCCGATTTTCGTTTAGTTTGTGTAAGATGTAGAAACAAATAAGTAGTTATCTTACCTTCCTGCAGTATTTAATAACCACTTTTTTTAAATTGGTCAGAAAATCGTGAAATGATTTTATTATTTCGTAACAATCTAAACCATTTTAAAGAGAAACACGTACGAAGAATATTGGAAAGACTGTAGTGCATCAGGAAAACTTCAGCGAAAGTAAATCTTACCTAGATTTAAAGTTTTTTATACTGTTTTGTTATAATTTATAGATGATCGACATTAATGTTGATTGAATACCCATTGGTCGTGTTTTATCATATCTCCATTTTTGTGTCTTTAGATCTTCAGATATCTGCTTTTGCAGCGTTTTCTGTTTCAACTTTTGTCTCTAACTGTATAAATAACTTTTGCATTGGCCAAATGGTGACAATTCAGTACTCTTGTTGGTTATACAGTGCATAGCACTTTGCACTTATTTTACGCCCTTGTCTCATTGGCATTTGGATTACCCGGTAGTTGTAGTATCCAAAAAAGTTGAGCATGGCTCAATTATACCTGTGACCCGGAAGTTGTCATATATGCCTTAATTTTATCAAAAACGTTTAAATGTTTTTGAAGTAAGTAAGTTCTATTACTTGTGACAAACGGCTTCAAATTGTTAGCGTGTATAAATAGAGCGTGAAATGGTACAAAAATTATTTTGTAATTGGATAAAGCATTCCCTGTTTTTTACCGCTTGAACCCTTATAGTACAGATAATGTAGGCGTGCTCCGATGTAGGTACTTTTGACGAACATGGTGATGCTAAGAAACCAACAACTTTCCTAGATTTTATTAAAGTCTTATCTACCCTGAAGTATCTCATGACAATTAGTCAAATGAATTTTATTTGAATTTTTAAAATAACAAAGTGATTCGGTTCTTTCTAACAAACTTTTTAAACTTAAAACTATTGAAATTTATCTAAATAAACATTAACATTTCTCTACCCATTTATACAGGGTGGGGCACTACCAACGAATTATTCTGTAGCACTAAAACGACAAATAATGTAAGAAATCTTAAAGCATACATATATCGAGATTATTTGAAACCACATTTTAAAAATATTTTCGATTGTACAGGGTGCTCCAGAAACACGTACTATATCAAAGTTGGGTTATTTTAAATGGAACACCCGGTATTTTTTCTATTTTTGAATTGTAGGATAAAAAATAATGTATGTTTGTTAACATGTTCCTATACCTACTTACTTTCGTTTCTGAGATAAATCGATTTTACCTGATTTGCAGACCCTCCAAAAAAATGCAATAACTTTAAGATAAATAAGAACAAGCAATTTTGTTTTACATCACCTTACTAAGAACCTTCAACATCCCTTTTGCAATATTTACTATTATGTTATGATGTACAGAGTGTTTTAAATACTACCGCATAACGCTAACGACTTAAAACTTAAATAACTTGCTTAACTTAAATAGAACACCCTGTATTTCTGTAGCCTGTTGGTATTAGGAACTAGTTACCTTTTAATTGGTATTAGGTTACCAACCTCTAACTCTGATAGTTTTCGAGATTTTTTAAAATTTGGTAGTTTAACAATTTGCAATTTACTGGAATTTAAGTTACCTGTGAGATACCAGTAAAATGAACATTATCTTGCAAACATTTTTAATGTATAGGCCAATCCAGCTTTAAATATTAACCTTAAAAATTTTTTTAACACAAAATAACAAAAATGTGCTCATGACTTATGCCGGGCTCTAAGAGTCAGTCGAATCACGCCCACCTGTCACAGCAAAAGCAACCCTAATTAGTTTCAACAAAATTGATGACACTGTAAACATTGGTAACTTTGTTAAAAATTTCTAAAAATAATAGTTTTCGAAATTACCGTACTACTATTAGAGCGATTTGTATTACATTCTTAGTTAACCAGTTAAAGTTTCAAAGAAAAGGAACACTAACTGCAGCGTGTATTTAACAACAGAAAAACAGCAAAAACTGCATCAAAACTTTACTCGGACACGTGTTTCAATAGCTAAGCTATCATCATCAGCGATACCGATACTATTTCAATTAAAGTATGTCAATGTTTACAGTATGTTCGATTATTGAAGTATCAAATAACGGTTGCTGTTGTTAAACATTAGTAAATTGTGACCGGTGTGCGTAATTCGAGTGACTCTTAGTGCCCGGGATACTAGTCATAAGCACATTTATGTTTATTTTTTCTGAAAAAAATAAATATTTTTAAGGTAAATACTTAAAACTGAAAGTTGCAAGATAATGTCCATATTAGGGATATTTCACAGGTAACTTAGACACCAGTACATCGTAAATTGTTAAACTATCAAATTTTAAAATATCTCGAAAACTATCAGAGTTAGGGGTTGGTAACCCTAATACCGACTAAAAGGTAATTAGTTCCAGCTTTCATAAAGCTACAGAAATGTAGGGTGTTCTATTTAAGTTAAGCAAGTTATTTAAGTTTTAAGTCGTTAGTCTTATGCGGTACTATTAAAAACACCCTGTACAAGTGTACATCATAACATAATAGTAAATATTGCAAAGAGATGTTGAAGGCTCTTAGTAAGGTGGTGTAAACCAAAGTTGCTTGTTCTTATGCATCTTAAAGTTATTGCATTTTTTTGGACGGTCTGCAAATCAGGTAAAATCGATTTATCTCAGAAACGGAAGGAAGTAGGTATAGGGACATGTTAAAGAACATACATTATTATTTATCGTATAATTCAAAAATAGAAAAAAATACAGAGTGATCCATTTAAAATAACCCAAATTTGATATGGCACTTGTTTCTAGAGCAGCCTGTACAATCAAAAATATTTTTAATATATGGTTTTAAATAATCTTGACATATGTATGCCTTAAAATTTCTAACATTATTTGTCGTTTTATGCTATAGAATAATTCGTTGGTAATGCCCCACCCTGTATAACTCATTCTAACTTTAATGCTCTTTTCTCTTTCTTTCTTTCATCCATTTTCTTCTTTATACCAGTTTTCTCATCCATTTCAGTCCCTTCCCCATTCTCCAGCAGTAATGCCAGTAGTGCCCCCCTTCATCTATCTTCCATTCTTAGTTCACAAAAGGTCTATGCTTTTCAAAACTTCCCCACACATTCTGCACATTCTCTCTTTATCCGTCTTCCAATATATATTTACATTGTCTTCATTTCCTAATCTAAACTTAGCAATAATTTTCTTTTCATCCATATTTTTTCCTTCGGTTAAATACTTTGGTATTCCGTCCATTATTAAACCGTTGTATTTGTTGTTATATCTTTCTTATTTAATCCTTGCGTTTCTCTCCTGCATCTGGTTATGTTTGTCTCTTATTACTATCTCTTATTTCCTCTCTTGCGTATCCTTCTCTCTGATAATATGTATTTTTGCTGTATCCTCTCCAATTCCTCCCATTCCTCCCACCCCCATATCTTCGTCCCCTACATTATCAAGCTTTTTACAAGTCTTTTAAACAACCACTTTCTCTTAGCAATGTCTTTCGCAAATATCCTTTCTCCAAATCCTCATACTTGTCGTCCTAATATTGTGTTTCCTTTGCGTTGTAGTTCTTTAATCTGATCCATATTTTTATTATCGTACCTGATGGTGTACCCCAACTACCTAAATTTATCTACTTTCTCTATCTCATCTTCCCCACTACCATTTCGTTTTTTTCACTCTTCCTTTTTTCTTTTGAATACTATAATTTTCGTTTTTCTTACATTTGCCTCTAGTTTTTTTTAAATACTTTTTACAACTCTCATTACCTCTTTCATCCCTTCTTCCTTCTTTGCAAAATTACGATATCGTCCGCATATGCCAACATTACTACCTATTTCGTTCCTATCTTTATTCTTCGGATTTGTCTTTCTTTTGTAATTCTTCTTCCATGTCCCTTATATATATATTGAAAACAGAGTTGGATTTAAAGGACATTCCTGCTTCAACCCCTTTCTCGTCCAAAACTCTTTCCCTAACGTCCTCGTTATTTTTTTTTCCTCTAATTCTTTCTCTAATTAATGTCTCAGCGTAAATTTTATATCCCGCGTTTAATACACACTTATTCCTCATAGTTCTTTACTTCCTCATTACATATGTTTTCGAAAGTTTTTTGATCTTTTCTCTCATCTTTTCTCCTGTATTTTCCATTGTTCCATCCATGCCTCCTAATTTGATTGTTTTGATTTTTCTATACCTTCTTCTACCTTGTTTCTAGTTATTTCTCCTTCTCTTAACTTTATTTTTTCTTTATATTTTTTCTCTCCTTTGAATTCTCGTCTTTTTGCTCATTATGCTCTTACATGGCATCGTAGTCTAGTTTACATATTTGTCACCTAAACTACTTTATCACTAACCACTCATTTTTCACTTTTTTGAGGAAGAACTTATTTACTTATTTATGAGATAATCCCAGAAATATTGTTTAAGTTTCACAATTTCTTCTTCAACATTTTTTCGATTTTAGAAATTTTATTGTTTTGTACGTATACACTGTAATTTAAAGGCTAAGTTCAATAAATCACCTGAAGAAGATGCATAAGATATTTTTTGGAAACTCTTAACGCATTGAAGTCTGGGAATATCTTAAACTGTATGAACTTAAATTACTTAAACGCATGCACTACCGCTCTGGTCTTTAACTCACATAACCTTCAGTCTGTACTACTATACTGGCTATAGTAAGCTGTATCTCGGCGACAGCGGTTCCCGCTGCCTTGGTTGCAAATTTGGAGAAAATTTTTATTTTCTATGAGACCACGGTTTTGACTTCAATTGTTCGAATTTCTAGTCTTTTGATTATTACAACTGGACTTATGTCGAGGTCCTCACCACACACAAAACACACGCCCGGATTGACATTTCAAAACACACTGAGATCTGGCCTGAAAGGGCCGGAGGCGGGTCAAGAAGTCAAGGGAGGGTATACAACAAAAACACAAACACTTGAGGAATTTCCTTTAAGGCGGAAATATCTGCTGTCTCTGGCTCTATCTGTCTTTTCTCATACTCGTACGACAATTCACACTAGTTTTTCTACGCGTCC
This sequence comes from Abscondita cerata, assembly GCA_030710515.1. NCBI lineage: Eukaryota > Metazoa > Arthropoda > Insecta > Coleoptera > Lampyridae > Abscondita > Abscondita cerata. The sequence goes on from JALBCR010002936.1 coordinate 31,803, forward strand.
TAAAATAGCATTTCTTGCAATATTAGTAGATCTTCAAGATTCAAAAGGATGTTATTGCCAAGGGAATCTTCACTCGCAGAGAATTACATTTTCTCTTCTACGTTCTATCTCTTCCTCATATCTTGTCGCTCTTTTCCACGCTTCTACTCTTATCTTTTCTAAATTCACTTCTTCTACTATGTATTCAGGTATTTCTTCTCTAATCCTAATGTCCTTTTCCAATGTCCCTTTTCTCTCTCTAAAGTTTCAATTATTTCCATCCGCATAGCTCTGCCCCATACATCATTACACTTCTACAAGTTTAGCCAACCTTTTTTTCCATATCCTTTCTAAATATTATTTCTCCCAACCCCCACATTTGTCCCAATATTTTATTGGTTTTCTGAGCTAGTTTCATATGTGTCCTTTATCTTTATTATCGTACCTAATTCTATAACCCAAATATGTCCACTCATCCACACTTTCGATTTCCTCATCTCCCCACAACCACGTCTCTTTTTTCAATCTTCCTCTTCTTTTTGAAACCTCATTGTTTTCGTTTTTGATACATTGATCCCTAACTTTTTTCTTTCCTTCAGAACCTATTACATGATTTGCCTATTCACCTTGTCAAAAGCTGTCTTTATATCTAGACAAAGCGCACACATTTTCCCTCCTCTTTTTCTGTATTTCTTTGTTTATTATCTGTTTTAAAATGTAAATGTTATTAACTGTTCTTCTTCATTTTCTATAGCCTGCTTGCCAGTCTGCCAAAACAATTTTTCCTCCATCTCTTTTCTTATTATCTCCCCTGTAAATTTTTATACTCCACCTACACACTGTTCCTTTCTTCTGTAGTTGTCTTGTTCTAATCGTATCTTCCCTTGTATCTCTCTTTCCTTTCTAGGCAGGTCCTCATCAACATACATTTTTGCACAATTCAGCTTTTTTTTGATTTTTTTAAAGTCTCTAGTTTCTCTTCCATTCTTCCCATTTTATTAAGATTACTTCGTTTCTATTGCTTTCTCTAAAGTTTTTCTATTCTCATTTAGTTCTTAACATATCTTCTACGTGACTTTGTATTTCTTTCTTATCTCAATTTCTCCATTCCTTTATCACCATATTCTTCCGTATTTTTCTTTCTCTATACGTTCGACTTTTCTCTCTAGAATATCTACTCTCTCCTCTAAAAACTTTTCACTTATTTTCTCATTTATCATCTTTATCTCTGCCCTCATTTCTTTTACTTCTTCGTTTGGCTTCTCTTGATTTATTTTTATCAATATAATTTCCGTCAACATCAATCACGTATATTCATTTTCCTTTTCTTCACCTTCCTCTCTTTTTTAATTATTTTCTTCGTCCTTCCTTGTTTCGACTCCGACAGTTCTCTAATAATTTCTTCTCCAAATGTTTAGTTTCCTTTATAGTTCCACTTTAAAAAGATCTAATGAAATTATAGATGCCACATTTTTACTTAGTAGAAGAACGTAGCCAAAGAATACACATAACTTGTATTTTTGACTAATTTTGTTTCATAATTAGGCATTTATTTTATAAAAGTTTTTGTTATGTTAAAAGTTATCTCCTATTTTATTTAAAAAAGTTTTTATGTAGTTTCAAAATTTTAATGATTTCTTAGCAACCGACAAATCCTTTTGGAACACGATGAATAGTTGATGGATAATGAACAAAACTAACAATTTAATTTCGTTCAGTTGCGTAGGTGTATACAAGTTAGCTTTTAGGCAACAGTCTCTAAAGTTTCCTCAGATATTCGAAGTATAATTTTGGAGTTTCCAGGATGCGTAAAGAGTGAAAACCAGGTATTACTTAATGATGAATAATATATACCTATACAATAAAATGTATTCAGACCAGTAGGTATGTTACAAACACTCATTAAGTTTTGCCACATAGTTTAGCGCTAAATATTCAAGTACATTTTAGTAATTAATTTAGTAATTTAACAAGCTAAAACTTTAGATGTTTGACTGTAGGTTACTATTTCTAATAAGGAGTTAATATAAAAAAAACTTCACCGATCTGTTGCAGGAAGAATAGTACAAGTAAAAGTTGTAAAAAATGTGATTTACAACAACTTTCGTAAGTTTTATAATTAATTAGGTGCAATGCGACATTATTAAATTTAAGTACTACATGACGGAATGAAATTACAAATTTTTTCTTAAAGGTGTTACAACATGTATAAAATATTCGGAAAAATTGAAAATAACATTTTCTGAAATGCTCTTGTTCCCCCAAAATTTAATCAAAACTTACTAAATACCAATTCACTTATATTATTACAGATGCTTAGTTAAAAAGTAATTGGTTGGATAAAGTATTTACTAAAATATTACAAAATTGAAAATTAGTGAAGACTAGAGAGCATTATTGTTCCTGGACGATGTCTAAAATTGATCAATGATTATACACCTTGTTTGAAAAAGACTCCCTAATTAATGAAAAACTACATCAACGAGTACATACACCAAAAGCTCCTCACACGTGGTTATTATAATGGGGACAATGAGGTGGGGCACTATCTATATTATTTGTTGCGGAGTAGGCATTGCGGGATGGCAAAATTTGGACGGTTGATGAATCAAACACCACATCTATCACATTGGACAGTTCCTATAATACAATAAAACTAGGTAGTTCTTTTTCAAACACGGTGTATACCTCAACCAATATTATGCTTCCACTCGAAACTACCAATTACTGTCATTAAAAGAAGGGTATTTCAAAAGGAAATTTATTTTCTTAAAAGTTATACGATTGATTTGATAGATATCTTTAGTGCCCGTGTAGTTTCGACAAAAAGAGCAGGTGTGTAACTCTGAAGAAAGTTTAACAATTTTAAAGATTTGAGTTGATTCTACGCAATATTGTCTATATGCACTGTAGTTCAATAAAGTGTGAGTGTGAAAGATGGATACGGTATCAGTTGGTCACCGAATTTGAAAAACCGTTAGATCAATTGCCCAGAAATAGCTTTGTCGCAGAAAAAAATCCGTACTCAGCCGTCTGCTGCAGAAGTTATGCTCATTTATGTTAAGATGCTAATGTACTATGGTACTTTGTTTGGCATGTTACATAAAAAAGACTGTCAGCGAACAATAATTCTTATTACAATGTGCTAAACATTTACTCTCGTCCTGGAATCGGGAGAAAAATATAAAGAATCATTCTGAAAATCAACGGAAAACTAACAAGTATACCTGCACGTCTCAAAAACTGTCATTATATGGTAGTTGGAAAAATCTGGAAAAAATGAACAAATAGAAAGAAATAGTGTTGAAAACCTTAATTAATTTACGATCTATGGAAGGAGATGTCATTAGTTTCACTTTACGTCGTCCAAATTTTGCAGTTTTAATCTAGCATAGCCTCGCCAATGGCGTGGAGGACGTTGTTTATACTAACGTTATATTATTACACTGGGTCAACAATGTCAAGTACCGAATAGCTTCAATGGAGCAGTTACAACTGCATCGTCTAACTGAAGTAAAGAAAACACTAAAAACTGCCCAAAAACTGTCACCGAATACGTTAACATATCTTTTGTACTTTCTTTTTCTTTATTAATTTTGAAGTTTAAGCTGCAGTCAGTTTAACACTACCTGACTAATGTAAGTTATTGTGCCTAGCAATATTTTGGCTTGAATAACCTTAATCTCCAAAACTATGGTTTTTTTATTAGCTTAAAAGATTGAAGGAGAGCTTCCTAAGTACATTGAACACGCATATTTAGCTCTTGCCTTCAAATTCGAGCATTCTATCTATCACTATAACGTTTCCGTTTTCAAATACTAAACCTTTTTCCAAAACTCTTAACTCGGATGTCTATTCTAAAGGTCTTATCTTAAGGTATTTTGCCGTGGGGTTTAATACGTCAACATTATTTATTTCACAAGATGTTAAAGAAATGAGAGACAATGTAGAACCTGTATGGGTAGTGCAGGTGGTGATTATTGATCGTAGACCTTGAACCACTATTACACGAATGGATGGGTCAAAATAAGCCAGACGATAAGAAATTAACCACATCGAAGAAAACAACGAAAATTGCAAAAAGGGGGTCATACAGCCATAACTTTTGCGATAGAAACCAGCCGAACTACTTTAAGTTTAAATACTTATAATTCCGCGTTCATCTAAATGACAATAAAACAAACTATTTTAATAAACGGTGTTTTATTTTTAATTTTACTTTTAAACTCAACCAAGAGAAGGTCCCGCGTAATGCTCCCGAAACCGTTAATCTGCCACCCGAGGACGCGCGAGCACCCGTTGGAAATTTCGAATATCTCCACTCGGCTTATTTTGATATTTCTAGGCAACCCTCGTTACTTAGTGTTGTTTTATGTATAAATTTTTACTTTTGTATACGAATGTACGTGCAGATAAGAATTTTGCTTTCCCGTTTACGCACCCTCGAGGTAAAGAAAAACTTATTTGTAAACAAAAATATATTTGGTAATACTTTCTCCAAACGTTGATGACTGATAGTGTTAACTCTATTTGAAGAAATTGAATACATTCATGTATCACCAACAGTTGAACTTAATCATGTTCCCGATGTGAAATTTTATTTTTCTCATTCTAAAGAATTTAGTTGTGCTTATTTTAAGAAATACTTTAGGCGCTTCAGTATTAATTCAAATAAACTTTACAGAAATCGTTGTGCTACTTTCTTCGAGAAACAGTAGATGTCGCTTGTGTATTCCTCCAAAAGAAATGTTCTATTGTATGAAATAATAAAGCGCATATAAATAAAACATAAGTAAATCCACAATATGTTGCCCATTTAGAGATGGATTATATACATATAAAATAATCGATTCGTTCTATTAGGTACATTCCTATAAATAACGCAAAAATATCTACATGTAAAAATTAATACCCACCTAAAATTGTTGAAATAGGGATTTCAAACTACTGCAAAAAATATTAATGCAGTTATGGAGAAATAAACAAATTTTTTACTTTTGTAAACTAATCAATAGGCTTACGAGGAGGGGAGTGATGATACCGGTTACATATATTGACAATAAGCAGCATTACTACGTGCGTTATAAAATTACACGTGACTATCACGATTAACAAACGTCACATATAACATTTTTGAGTACCGTTTCAAAATCATTTTCACTAACAGCATCGTATGCAAAAACTCGATAAATTAAATTTCTAAATTCTCTAGAAAATCATGAGGGTCTACCAGCATATCCTCCTCACACTTTCCTTTATTTAAGCTTCGCCATTCATTTGCAAGTTCTTCATTAGTCAATTAAGACGCGAGTATGGCCAAGCTCGTAAATTTGTTCTATACGTTAGTGTTCAACGCGTTCATGTATTTTCAAGTAGTTTTTACTAAGCCGATTAATTCGCTATCGCCTTCTAAAGTTGTACACTATAACTATTTAACGTTGCATCAAGATCACTCGCAACTCGAACAATTTCCTCAAGAATTTGCGGCTAATTTTAGTTACGTTTCTTCGGAAACCGACCGAGAATTTGCGTCTTCGCAAGTGAAAATAAAACAAACCGCAAATCAAATTCGACCAAAAGTACAAACAAAGTGAATCGAAATAAACCTAAAATTGAGCATTCAACTCGGAAAGAAAAGCCAAAAATAAAAGAGCAATTAGAAACCAGGCAGCCGTTGCAAGATCATGTACGAAATAAAGTAAAAGAAACTGCGCCGTTAAGCCAAACGAAAATTTATTACATTACTCTTAATAAAGATCGAGAAGTGACAGAGGTCGACCCTAAGAAAGTATTAGCAAGGCAGGAATACAGCGACGAGTATGACTCGTATTATGACGACTCCGGAGAATCTGGATCCATCGAGGAAACTACGCAAGCTACCACTACTACTACTACTACTACTACGACAACCGCTGCAAGTACCACTACGGAAACTCAAACCACCACAACTTCTACGAGCTCACCTAACATCACCACCACTAACGGCTATTCAGGATATGGGCCTTCTAACGGAAACGATCACATAAGTATAACTTATTCTCCGTTTGATCAAAATCAATACAATTACTATAATCCCTTTGAACATTACTTGTTTCCACCGTTTGATTCTCAAGATCAATTTCATCACAACAATATTGTTGTACAATGATGGGTGTTTCTTTTAGTTTGTATTTTACTTTAATGCTTGTATTGTGTGTGTATTTCTGATGCAGAAGATCAAATAGAAGTGGTAGAAAATATAATTCCCAAGGTTTATATTATTTTTTGTGTAATTAATGTAATTGAAGTATTTTGGTAATTACTTTTATAAGCACTGACAATTTCTATTGGAAAAAGTACCTAAAAATAAGAAACAAAAATACCGTTTCTCATTTTCTCAAAATCTATCAAAATACTTTTCAGAAAGACAGTCCCTTAAGTAAAGGTAGAACAAGTAACTTACTTACTTTTGCTTAATGTTTTATACAGTTAATGTAACGGAAGACGTTCTTAAATTATTGTAATTAACTGTCCTATCTCAGAAATTATTTGTCATTTAAAAAGAATATTTGTACAAAGTGATATAATGTTTATTACCGTCTATTATGAAACACTAAATACAAAATCTTATTAAAATCGTACAAGTAGTGAAGATGTCGTGTTCACAGAAAATGTCCTTTAGATAAACGTGTTTTTCGTAGGGGTAAAAAATATAGCAATTGTAATTGCAATGATCTTAAAAAAATATATACCGATTAAATAATTCCACGTAGTAGGAACTCTTGAGGAGTAAAGAAACAGATGCTCAAAAGAAACTCGTAAATTCATTCCACCAACGTTTCGACCATCCAAGTAGTCTTTATCAAGGTATCTGTGCATTAACTTAATTGTGTTATGTTCGTAATGGTGTTGCAGACCAGACCTCCACGGGGGCATGTTGAAGGTACGAAGTTGAATATTGGTCAGTAGTCTTTTATAAGTATAAGTATAAAGAAGACTACTAATATTCAACTTCGTACCTTCAACATGCCCATTAAGTTAATGCACAGATACCTTGATAAAGGCCACCTGGATGGTCGAAACGTTGGTGGAATGAATTAACTAGTATCTCTTGAGCATCCGTTCCTTTACTCCTCAAGAAGGCCAACTACGTGGAATTATTTATTCAATTAAGTATAAGGAGATTACTAAAATATATACTTTTTTTAATTTGTAAATGCAGTTATATTTGAATAATAATCGCGTAACTGCCATATTTGGATTATTAGTTAAAATTATATACAAAACCTACGTAGAATGTGGATTCCTTTCTTTGACTCTACTCCCTCCTTTTCAAAACAATCAGCGCCGGGATTAACAACCCGTGAATATACCATTCTTTTAGAATATGGTTTGGTTGACAAGACGGTTACCTAACTTTTGGTTGTCCACCTAGAATTCTCGTTTGTTTGTTTCAAGTTTCTCGCCCTTACGATAGTGGTCGAAATATTGTCAACTACGGTTATCATTTCGACACGGTCCAATTTCGGAAGACGTTTTTGTTTCTATAATGATTCCAACTGTGAAAGCCTCAGATCTTACAGATAACATCTTGTTCTTATGTAGGACTCTAACCTCCTGTGCTTCCTTTCGGAATATCTTAAACTAGGCGATGTGTTTAAATTGAGTATTGTGTTTAAATAACAAACTGGAGAATAAAAACAAACATGCGTGTTTCATTCCTCTCAAAGAAATGAGAAGCAGACACGATTGCTGAAGGGCGGGTTGCTCTAGAATTTGGTAGCTACTGTAGCCGGAAAGGAAAATAATTGTATATGTACTCATGCACATACGTAATGTGCATCCATACATATACACCGGGAGTGTGCCGAAAGGATGGATAAAATTTAAGGGTGGATGAGGAACAGAGTAAGGTACTGGCCTGGCATTCACCTGCATATAAGTGCTAACTTATAATTACATTAAGAAAACCTCTGAAAAACGCACGGCAGACCAGCCGACTCTTGTAGGGATTGAACCCGCGTCTCCCCAATGGCAAGTGTTCATGCTAGGGGACTTTACCACTAGGCCACGAGTAATCACCACAGTCTAGTAATCATAGTTCTGCCTAAAATGCGCGAACTGCTAAAAGTGGACGATGTATCCAGTGGGCAAATAAAATAGCGCAACTGTCAATGGCAGTAGGGGGACTTACGCGCTTTGTATTTATTGGGCGAATTTCTATACTGGTTTCTGGAGTAGCATAAAATTTCGTTGATGAATGATAAAGCGTGCAGTTCGCACTACATGTAAGTAGATATTTGAAACTTATACAGAGGTGTATCTTAAAGGGCAAAACTAACAAGCAGATAAAAACGGTTAGAGTTGATCGTTGTTCAATTATTCTTAATCACTTACGCGGGTTTTAGATTTTATGTCTTGTTTATTAATGGAATTACATAAACAAATAAAAAACTGTGTTGCGTGTTTATTATGCATAAACGAATCTTTACAAAATGCGTTACGTTAGAACTATGAATTCATGTTGCCCACTCATTACGTAGCTGATCTGTATATCTTTTAGGTGATTCTTGTAATTAAAGAACGCAACACAAACGTCAACGAAAACGTAACGCAAAACAAAGCAACGTCTGCATTACATCATAACTGCATAACAGTGATTGCTGGGGAGGTAGGAAATGACATCATCTTCAATTATGAATTATGTTGTTTTAATTAACGTTTGTACAACATTTTTTCTAAAAACATGTAGGTAGAGTTCTGTGACTTGAATTTTTTTGTACAAACCCTACAAAAAATTAATATTCGTCAACTAATTAAGCACTCTTGTCTAAATTAATCTCTACAGAAAGTAATCTGACTATGTTAAAAGTTTTATCAAAGATTTTACTCAATCAAGTTAATGAAAATTTATTATCCCCATACGATCTGAATAAAAAATTCAGCCGTTATCATTTTAAAACAATCGTAATTGTCAAGAACGCAGCAATAATATAATAAAGCAATTACTCTAACCATTTCATGTAAACATACGCACAATCCTAATTAATAACAAAGAAATAAAATCTAGGTAAAATTTTTGTCAATGTATTGTATTAACAGACAATGCGTTTGACGAGTCTTAAATTAATGATACTGCTAGTTTGAATTGTTTTATGTTTTTTAATAAGGCTCAAATAAATAACAATCGTTGGATAAATTAGTATTAGAACATAAAAGAACAATAGCAACGAAAACCACAAATTCAAACGCAGCCCTTAACAAACTCGGTTCATTCAATCAATTTAAAACGAGGGTAAAATATGAAAATCATCAACCTAACGACACTTATCTAATGAATATTTTACAACCTTTGCGCCTGCTAAGCACTTTGAATGTTAGGAAACTAAACAGAAAATTTCTACATTAACACAATAAAAATAAAATGAAACGTGAAGTTCAGTTTTGTTGATAATTTTTTAAGAAAATATTAAAGTGAAACTAACAATTTCGATTTAATTGAAAATGGTTAGTCCTTTTCTATACATAGGTGAGTGATAATCAATTTTCTCGATGTGACATCGGTGTTCAATAAATGCCACTTTAAATATTAGATTTCTATTACCTACACCGCAACATAATTATTTATAATCGTGTGTCACAAATATCAGTTTTCATTTGACATTTCAAAAACTGTAAATAGATGCAATCTTTTTAATCGTTGTTTTAATGGTATTGTATAAACTATTACATGTGAATCATCGGAAATATGACTGTTGTATTAGAGGGAACAAAAAATAATAAGCTTAGTGGACCCTCGTACAGCGTGGTTCATAAAGAAGTCTTTCAAACTCGCTTTATCTATTTCTCTCTAACTGAGTAACAAATAAGCAATTAGAACAGTTTTGAGATTTAAATATAAAAATAGATGCCACAAAACCTACTCTTAGAATACCTTTAGGTAGAAGATTCAGAAATAAATTGCCACTATCAGCTTTCTACACTTAATTCTTAACTTAAAAATTTCAGCCAGTATTTTTGAATATGTTGCGTAAGAAAATGTTAAGATAAAACTTCTTAATAATTACAATAATAATTTTATTTGTTCTTTAAAAATAAACAAAATATTCGGTCACATACTACCCATTAAAGACATTCTTCCACTTAATATTTTCCTCCTCTCCAGCACTTCCCTCATTCAATCCGCCCCTCTTTCACCTAATAACACTTTCATTTCTTTCTCCTCTAGAAAGGAAAGTGTTTTACATTTCCAACCTTCCCCACACAGTCTGCATTTCCTTTTTTATCATCCAACCAATACTTATTCTCCCTCGTCTTTCCCCATTTGAAATCTCCCTATCATCCTTTTCTCCTGTATATTCCTTTCATCCGTTTTGTATCTTGGTTTTGCTTAGTTATTAAATCTTTATATTTTTCATTATATTTACTGTTTTGGATATTTGTTCTTCTTTCCTGTATTTAGGTTTCTTTGTCCCTCCTTATTATTTCCTCTTCTATATTCCTCTTCCCTTGCATAGCCTACTTTTTCATAGTACAACCTTCTCTCCTACTGTCATAAACAACTTTATCTGTCTATAACACTCGTACATTTCTCTTCTACGTTATATCCCTTCCTCATATCTCATTGCTCTTTTCCACGCTTCTACTCTTATCTTTTATAAATTCACTTTTTCTTCTTCTATATACCCAGGTGTTTCTCTCTCTAATCTTAATGACCTTTTCTAATATCTCTCTTGTACTCTCTCTAAAGTTTCCCACTTTTTCCATCCCCATATCTCTGCCCCATACATCATTACACTTCTTATAAGTTTATCGAACAGCGAACCTCTTTTCTCCATATTATTTCCAAATATTCTTTCTCCCAACCCCACATTTGTCCCAATATTTTATTTTCCTTCTGAGCTAGTTCCCTTATGTGTCCTTCATCTTTATTGTCGTACCTAATTCTATAATCCAAAATTTTCCACTCATCCACACTTTCTATCTGTTAAGGCTGACAACCATATCTCTTTTTTCCCTCTACCTCTTCTTTTTTGAAACCTCATTATTTTTGTTTTTGGTTCTTAGCTTCTTTCTTTTCTAGGTATACTTTCACTACTCTCATTACTTCTCTCATTTCTTTTTCGGTGTACGAACTTGAACAGTTGAAGACGTGCCTAGTTAGTGTTAGTTAAACGGTATTTAAGTTATTAAGTGAAGTTAATTACAGTAAGAAACATTGCGGAGATAGGGAGTGTGGTCTTTGATACAAAATAGTGAACGCGTACTGGCAGAGATAACACGCAGCGCGGTCTGTCGTTTGTCGCGCACGATACTTTTGGTCACAATTAAACAAATAATAATTTCTTCGGATAATATAAATTACAATTTATTTAAATGGGACTATAAAGGGAAACAATACATTTTTTAAAAAGATTGTTTTGAAAATGAAATATTGGAGAAATGACGGATTCGGAAAGCACGTAGGAAAGAAAGACAGAGTAAGATATTGAGAAAAAGTAGGAAAATAAAGAAGGGAAGGACGAAGAAAAGAACCAAAAAGAGGGAAAGATGAAAAAGGAAGATGAGGATATATTGAAAGAAATTAGATTGATAAAAATGAATCAAGAGAAAGCAAACGCAGAAGTGAAAGAAATGAGAGCAGAGATAAAGATAATGAACGAGAAAGTAAGTACAAGGTTTTAGAGAGAGAGTAGATATTTTGAAGAGAAGAGTCGAAAGTATGGGGAAAGAAAAAGAAGAAAGAATTTGGTGATAAAAAAAATGGAGATAAGAAAGAAATACAAAGCCATATCTTCTATATGCCAACAACTAATATGGGAGCAGAAAGAACTTTAGACGAAGCAATAAAAATGAAAAAAAGAGTAATCTTAATAAAAATGCTAAGAATGAAAGAAAAACTGGAGATTTTAAAGAAAGCTGAAAGGTACAAAAATATATGTTGACGAGGTGACTAGAAAAAAAAGAGAGACAATGGAAGATACGTTTAAAGACAAGACAACTAAAAAGAAAAAAAGAAACAGTGTGAGGGTGGGGTATATGAAAATGTGGGTAGAAGGGAAAGAACGAAGATGGTCAGAAAGTAACTATGGGCGAGTTGTCCCATACCGTGCAGAACCTTTTAGACTACTCGTAGATATCCGGATCAAAATTGTCAAGGCTTCTTAGATTTACGGGAGTAGATTTTAATTATAAATAGATAGGTAGTTATGTGATGGGTTCAAAACCTATAATTCTAACACCTTATTTTTTTCACTTGTTTCGACGAATTAGAGGCAGAAAAAATTATGTAGTGGACCGCCCAATCCTATGAAAACACGATATCTTAAAACCACTTAGTTTGGTTAGATTTTGGGCATAACTCAATAAGCCCAAAGGAAACTTTAAAAAAAATTTTAAATTGTTTTGGTTATCTTTTATATGCGGATGACGTCTGTACGATTATAACTAAAACAAGGTGACTGTGACATGTTGCCTAAGAGTCTACTAAGTATGCGACTGGCCTTAAAGGGCTTTTTTTTTACCACGGTACGTGTATGTTCAGAATGGAAGATAATCCGTTATTCAACATTAGATTTGTGTAAATTATTGATAATTACAATGTTTTGTATGACCACATAGAGAAGATTGCTCAAATTGACTAGTATAGGAAAGAACTTGGAACGACATTCTATAAAATGACTGAAAGTTTACTGGATCTTCAATTATTTCTTCACTAGTACAACTTTTAAATGTTCTGCGATATATTGGCATCTTCATCCGACGATGTGATGTATTATTCTGATGTGCAAAGGCACGACTTTTTGTTCCCTACATTTGTATTGGACGTGTGGAACCAAAAAAAAGGCTGCGATACGTCGATTACGAATCTAATAAGCTTGGGACTGGCTTAAATGACATCAAAATACCAGCTCGGGTGCCTCCCCCCCCCCCATAAAAAAAGATTTTGACACGAAAGCTAACAGGTGGCACAGGCTAGTACAATTTTGCGCAATGCTAGCACACCTTTAATAAGTTATTAAGATTTGAATTTGGGTAGTAGATATTGAGGGTTGAATCTAGTAAGCCAGCACAACTAAAAAAAAACGCTAGCATGCCTTTAATTACGGAGTTTTAGAGGTTTAGAGGATTTTAATGCAGCGTCGCCGATTTGGGGATCGCATTAGACAAGCCCCAGAGGAAAAGTGGTTGAGAAATGGTTAGCTAGACTGAACTTAGTCGTAGCAAACCACGGGAGCGCAACGACTTTTGAAAGAGGAGACCAAAAAGTCATATTGACATCATAGCAGTGACAGTAGACATGACGAGAGACTGGGGAAAGTGGGAGATACTAAATGAAGAAACACTTAGCGACCACCGTTATATACTGTGGGAATGGGGTGGAAAAGCCACACCTTCAAAGAAAAAACTGGAACACGAACACGATAGATGTAGATAAGCTTAGAAACCTTATACGGGAAAAAGACCTAGCTGAATTAAGGACAGTCAAAGATGTACAGGAGTTTTTGTGCAAATTGTGCAAACAAACAATAAAGAAAAGAGGGGACTCAAGACGAGCAACATACTGGTGGACTGATGAAATTGATAAAAGCAGGACAATGTGCAATGCTGCACGGAGGAAATTCCAGCGCAAAAAGAGAAGTAAAGGCGATGCTGAAACGGAAAAGAAGCAGTATCAGGAATCCAGGAGGAGCCTCAAGGGAGAAAATCAAAAAGCAAAAGAGAGTGTTGGAGTAGACTATGCGAAGAATTGGATAAGGATATCTGGGAGAAAGGTTATCAAATTGTGGCGAAGAAAGTTAAGCGCAATGCACACACGGGGTGCTGTGATAAGGATGATTATGCAGAAAATTAGCATACTTTTTCCAATACAACAAAGGGTACAGGAAAAACTGGGATCCAAAATACAAAGTATGAGTTTACTGAGGTAACAACAGAAGAGGTTATAGAAATGGCAAAACAGCTACCCACAGGAAAAGCACCAGGACCGGATCTGGTCTCTGCAGAGGTGGTAAAAGCTTTAGCGCGAGAAAGGCTACAAATTTAGACAAAATCTTCAATAAACAGCTGGGAGAAGGGATTTTCCGATTGAATGGGATAAGGCGCGTTTGGTCTTAATACCAAAAGCCGAATAAAAAGCTTACAGACCACTGTGTATGTTAAACATTGCCGGTAAATTATTCGAAAAATCATACAAAACCTCTAAGGCTGTAATCAAGGAAATTTCACCCCATCAGTACGGTTTCTTGAGGGGAAGATCCACCATTGGTGCGATAAAAAGAGGTCACAAACGAAATTGTGCGAGCTAACAAAGATACCTGGCGAACCAGAGAAATATGCCTGGTGGCGGCAGTCGATGTGCAAAACGCCTTTAACGCGGCGTCTAGGAAAGCAATAGTCGAGGCCTTACAGACAATGGGAACGCCCGATTACTTAACCCAAATAATACGAAGCTACCTCGTAGACAGGAAAATAAAAGTCAGAATACCAAAGGGGAATGATATAGAAATGGATGTTACAGCAGGAGTTCCACAAGGATCTGTATTAGGCTGACTCTGTAGAACTGCATGTACGATGGGGTCTTGAGGGTAAAGCTACCTAATGGTGCCAAAACAGTATGTTTCATGGACGATCTGACCATTATTGTGCGAGACAGAGACGGGGGAACAGCAGTAGGTAAACTAAAATGGGACATGCAAATGGTGAGCAAATGGCTTGAAGAGAGGGACTTAGGGTGGTACCGAGAAAATCAAAGTAGCTTTGATGACAGGCAAGAGAAGGATTGGGCCGGTGACAGTTGAATTTATGGACCAACAGATAGAGTGCGAAAAAAGTATCAAAATATTAGGAGCAATTATTGATAAGGATTTACATTTTATAAAACACATAAAATATACAACGGAAAAGGCACTTTGCTGTATTGACAGCTCTTACATTGATCTTACCAAACAATGGTGGAGCACGAGCATCTCAAAGGAGGGTACTGGCACACGCGGTTGACGCAATATGTCGCGGAAATATGGGAACCAGGGACCAAATGGGAAGCAGTAAAAAATGCCGGATAGGGTACAAGGACAGATGGCAATACGCATATGCAGTGCCTATAGAACGGTGGCAACGGAGGATGTGCTGTGTTTACCCCCCCCTTCAGCTGCTTGTTAAAGTATGTGCAGGAAAACTTGAAAAGAATAAGGTAATTGAGGAATGGCAAAAAGCAGTGGAATAAAAGAAAATCGTGGACAAATCAGCTGATTCCAGATATACAAAGTTGGGTTAATAGAAAGCATGGGGGAAATAAATTATTTCATTGCGCAGTTTTTAAGTGAACACGGACAAAACGGCCATTATCTTAAAAAAATTTAAAAACGGGACAGTGACAGGTGCGTAGATTGCTGCATGACGGAAAATGGAAACAGAAGCAAGAGAAAAACTGAGACCTGAAAATGGAATTAGAATAATGTGCGAGTCAGAGGTAGGATGAAAGAGCTTAGCAAAGGGCTGCATTATAATAATGCAGACAAGAAAAGAAGAAGGAGGGGTGGCGGTACTAAGGTACAGCAGGGTTGCATAGCGAAGAAATACGAAAGTAGTATCCTATGCAACCAAATATAGGGAAGGACAGGGAGGAGGGGTTTAGCCGGTAGGCGCCTTGTCAAGACTCCCCGATAGACCGGGGTCTTATGAAGATTCCCCTTCACCAAACAAAAACAAAAAAGTTGTACTAGCCTGTGCTAGTTCAACGTCAAACGTCAATAGTTTCTAAATTTGGTTTATTGGGCTGACTTCTAGACTCAACCCTCAATAACTCCATGATAGGGTTGAGCAAAATTGTGCTAGCCTGTGCTAGCTAGTCTCTTTCGTGTGCAAACATCAAAAAATTGATATTTTTTGTGAGGTGGCTAAGGCGGTCGAGCTCAAATACCTCCCTAAAATTTTGTTTTATGCTCAACTTAAATTAAATCAATCTCTTTTTGAATAAGAAATACAACAAAATTCACTCTGCATAATTAAACAAATTTTAATTATT
This sequence comes from Abscondita cerata, assembly GCA_030710515.1. Classification (NCBI taxonomy): domain Eukaryota; kingdom Metazoa; phylum Arthropoda; class Insecta; order Coleoptera; family Lampyridae; genus Abscondita; species Abscondita cerata. The sequence continues at coordinate 47,788 of JALBCR010002936.1, forward strand.
GATAGTTTCTTGCTCCGTAGATTTGAATGTTGACAACATCGAGGCGATTTCTACTAGATTTGATAATGTAGGTACAATATAATAGTGTATCAAAATATAATGTAAGGCGAGGAAATGGTTAGAATAATCGATACAAATTTTGTTTACTTTGTTCTACATGTAATTTCGATTCCATAAATCAGGTTTAAAAGTAATGGTAATTGAATCAATGAATTTAATTTTCGTTTAGTTATAAATCATAGTTTTGATAGTTATCTTTGAATTACACCGTACATTGTACTTTCTTTTCTAAATTTGTGTTTCCTTTTTTTTTATTTATCCATTATTAGTTCCCGCATAATAATTTATTTAAACATAAAATTGGTGTGCACAAACACAAGCCGTGTCGTGTCGGTTTATTTGAGTAAATCGTTCTTTAGAACGTTTGTCCGATTCTGTTGAAAATAGTCGAATTAATGACCCAATAAGATCATATAATTATTGTGTTAATTTTATAAGTATAGTTTTGGTGATACTTTGGTAGATTACCGAGTCAATGTTTCAAAATTGTAACCATGACACAGACTACCCAGTATGATCCTCACACCTATAAAAAATATGCATTTTTGTTTAACCAAGTTTGTTCAAAATCTCTTTATTATGAGTTTCTAGACAAAAACCCAAAATATCACATTTATTCAGTCAGGTCAGAGTTTTCTATAGTTCGTATCGTTTCAAGTTTTTCCCGAAGTGTTACCTAGTTCAGCTGGTTTTCTACGGCATATAATTTGTAAAGAGTCTCACATAAATAAAATTCCAACTGAGATACGCACGTATACATCTCCTTTCGTGGTAATGTAGTGGTGCGTCATTCTGATGGAAATAAAATTTCTCATTCCTGTACAATGTTGGAATCGCGAATAAGACTTGGCTAGTTAATGTTCCGTCAAAACAATAATCCAATAAGACCACTAGATGATATAACACACAAATCATTAGTTACCGGAAAATTAACAATTTTTTCTATAAAACATGTGTAAAAGTAGGTTAGGCAAATAGGCAAGCAAGAAAAAAATTATAACAAAGACAAGCTAAGAACAGTAAATCGTAACGTGTAGGACATATAATAATACCATGAAAATTCCAAAATCTGAAAAAAACAAGAGGAGTGTAGATTGAAAGAGTCACATATGGATACTAAGTGTTGGCATGTTTTAGTGGTTTTTCTAAACCTTGAAGCAAATGCTTTGCCAAGACGAACCAATCCACAATTGCACACGGTTTCGTCAACTACACTATACAGGTTTGTACTTATCTTCTGGGGCACCATACATAACACTTACATCACAATACAGTAATGAAAATGTTATTTGTGGTACCTTAGAAAATCAGTATAAACCTGTCTGGTGTAATGATTATAAATAATCAGACCCATACATGACTGCAAAGTTACATGTTTCACATAACCACTGCACATCAACACTTTGACGACAATTTAGAGATATGATATTTTTGAAATAGAAAGCCCGACGCTTTGGTACTTTTATCCGGTACAACTAAGAATCTTTCCCGGAGACTTTTCTGGGTTGTTGTTCTCCCGATCAAACAACAGAACATCTAAAATAAATTCTTGAAACTTTTTTATTTTAAACTAGGTAATTTTTGTGTTAATGTTCCGCATTTGTACAATACTGAACTTACTCTCGAGTTCTCACAGTCCTGAAGTGTCCCAAAAGGACGTAACATGTGTCAAGTGATTCTCGGTGTTTGTTTGCTTCTGTACAATCTCTTGTGAAGTTACAGCAGGCGATTCGAGTTTGTTATTTATGCCGACACTTATTCGGCTATAATAATAAAAAATCGACTTGTGTAAGTGCTTACACATCTGTCGACAAAGTTGCTTTAATGCCAATGCATTTTCGCACACGATAACACGCGACGGCACTAAATGTAGCAACACTAATTGGTCATACTGCGAGATCTAGAGATACTCTACCATTAATTACACTCAGAATACCACCATTGAACAGCAAGGATACATCGTATTACCACACCTAGACTTAGATACTTCTAGTCAGCAGACTTTTATGTGTACAGTGCAGAAACTGTTGCGGTAGTTATGGTGTTTTTTTGTTGTTCTCTCTAGGTTTATTTAAAACAATCGCCCATTTGCAACCAACACTTCCTCGTAATCAAAGCTCTCTCACAAGCAACTCCATCTCAAAATCTAATTTGATTCGCAACTAACGCCAATACCGAAACTATGGCGTTGCAACCTACGCCATCTTGCAATTAATGTTGTCATACAACAAACTCTGCTTCGCAACCATAGCCACCGATCCCAGTCATTGAAAACGCATAGTCATATTTAAAAAACACTATGATAATGATAAATTTGCAACTTTGACCAAACTGGATTTTGTAAACCGTAATAATGAAAACACGTTTTGTGTTTTGATGTTATTGTTCTCATTGAAAAGCGAAAAAAGTAAGTTAAGTAAAGTGATCACCAATTTGGTTTTCATTTAAAAAATAGTAACTTGATGATTTACCCACCCATTAATCTCAAAGACAAAAGCTGCTACACAGAATTATAAAAATTATTGTCATTAAAGTTTTTTTCTATCCCTTATAGCAAGAGAGAAAAAACTGTTTGCAGAAATTGAGCAACATTGAATTTGATATCTAGTAGACCTTGATGTGTTTATTAAATCTTGTTTGGTAACTAATTCCACATCTTTCCCGATTTCACCATTTTTATAGGTCTGCTATAATTTTCGAGATCGTCATATAAAGAATAAAAAAACTCACTTTTTATAGAATATATGTGCAAATTTCTCCCAAGCAAGAGCTTTGCTCGTTCTTACCCGGACTACAAAATATAGCGTTATTCTAGGTCTAGGACCTTTCAGTGGCGCCGATTCATCGTCGCCAATTCATCGCCGCCGTTTTATAGCCGCCCTGTTCTATGTTCAGACGTTTCAGTTACTTATTCATTATGATGATGGAGAGTATATTATGCAACAGCATTTTAGACACGAAATCTATGTAGGGACAAGCGAAGAGTATCGGAGCGAGTGTCTAAAAAGCGAGAGTCTAGAGCTATTTATAAAACGAATTATATACTATACTATTTCTACGACCAACACAAAAATACTAAACTTTAGTTCAGCTTAACAAACACGATAACAAACAAAATGCTAAAGTAACTATACATTCACAGCGACATTAAAAAACATTTTGACAATTAAAGTAATAGTACATAACTGACAAGTGACTTACATAATTTGAAGCCAAGTTCAACCTGTACTAATATATGTTGATGCTAACTTCGTATCGTGATTAAAAAAACGCACAAAGCCACATCTTGCCAAAGATTAGTTAATATCGTGGGAAGATACAGGTACGAGAATTTGTGTTTTAAAGGTGGGGGCAAAAAATATATTTTTTTATTAAGGCAACTTTGTCGACAAATTGTCTTGATGCAAATAAATTTTCGGACGAGTTCCGTTAACACGAGTCGACACTAGATGTCGCAACAGTTATTGGTCGTATATTTTTCTACTTAAATACATAAGAATAAGCTTTTTGTAGTAGTTGTCATAGTGTGAAGGTTCCATTTTCATTGTTAGTATTTTCATTGAGTTTGAAATGTTTGCATTAGAATTTCTATTATCGACTTAACTTGTGTCATTTTATATTTATCCCTAACAGTAAAATGTTTTGACGTATTTGAAACCTAATTGGTTTTTTAATTATTATTTTATAATCAACGACCGTTTATATTTGTTATTTTAATTGTGTGAAAAAATTCTCAAAGATTGAATGAACACATTCATTAGTATTTTAGTAATCAAAATAAAACGTAGACACCTACACATTAGTAATTTACAAAAGAACAATTGATTTAATCGTGTGGTACATTTTAAATATTGTATTGTAATGTAAGTGTTATGTATGGTGCCCCAGAAGATCAGTATAAACCTGTACAGTGTGGTGACGAAACCGTGTCCAATTGTGGATTGGTTCGTCTGGGCAAAGCATTTAATTCAAGTAATCACCCTAGTATTCACACATGTAATAATATTAATTAAGTGTGTAATGTGATTGTGTTTTGTGAAATTTTGTTGTACAGTTTTTCCTAATTATCCGGGAGGGTTTTTCTTGTTGACTGTACTGTAAGGTACTGATCACCTTCCACATTTTATATTTGCACCAAAAACCCTAAAAAGACGTAGATGTTTTATCTTTTTTCATTCTTCGTTATCACAAAATTAATAATGAAAAAAATGTTATTAAAAGACGGTGGTAAACAACGGCGATGAAACGTCCCAGTGATGAAACGTCTCGGCTATTAATCATATGACTTGCCAGGTAAGTGTGATATTCAACATTTACCCTTAAATTGCCCAATTACCGTTAACAGCTCCAAGTAAGCTACATAATTGTTTGCAATGGCCGACAATGACAATGCAATCCAAAATTACCGCAATAAAATTACAAACATTGCTCAAAAGTATAAATTGACGTGTTTTATTTGTGAAAATAGTTTTTATCATCCATCTTATGCAAGACTTTGTAATTCTATTGTTGAGAGACTGGTTAAGTGCAAAATTTGTTTAAGTGAAAGTGTGATTTGTGTTTCAAGTAATGTCGAAAATGATTTATCTACCACATCTTTATTAAAGTATATTATTAATCACAAGGATATTATCATCTCGGAATTGTGTTGTTAGAAGAAAACATATATTTTATTAATGTAATATAAATGGTCTAAAATCGTTAAATAATGTAAACGTAAATACATGCACAAATGATAATAAAACAATTCATGCAAAGGTCAATACAAAATTATTATAGGTAATTATATTATTAATAATGTGGAAATATCTAGTAAATTAACAGACGATATTGCCTATAAAAAAGATATCGCCATAATCGCGAATAAAAATAAGAAATACAACGCTAGTCTAATTATTTGTGGGGTTGACATTGCAACCCCATTCTAACCAATTCTACATCCGCGTATTACGTATGTAGTAAACGCGGAAACAATAACAAACAATTGCAAGTAAGCAAGTGCAAACTCAGCTTTCTTAAAGGCCTTGCTTATTAATCACACTAGCCTACTTCGCATGTATAAAACGAAGTAAGTACAACAACACAAGACAGTTCGGCAAAGAAGTACGGTTCAACAGTTCGTCTCATCAGTTCAGTTCGGTACATCAATTCGGTGCAGTTCCAACCGAATAATGAGGGCAGCCGAGACAACAACAAGTCGCCGCGCCAACATCAAGTGAAGACCGGCCGAAGCTCGAGTCCACCGGTGCAACTCATTCCAAGCCCCCGTCTTCCGCACGACACACAACACCGGGATATCAGGTGATATCGAATAGCACGTAGTACGCCGATTACTACGTGCTGACAACAACGTTTCCATTCATCATTAGAATTAGTATAGCTCGACTACGCTATGTACAATAATAAACGCTGCTGAATTCTACTCAAACGCAACCCTTTCTCTGATTTCCAAACCGGTGTTTAGAGTAATACACCCTAAACACCACAGTAGCATATATAACACTTTAAATCTCTATGGTCCTACACACTAGTAGTTGGTAGATTCGGCGGCCTGTACAATTTTGGCCTGCGCTGGCGAATGTACTTACGTACGTGATCGTTAACACGAGTCGACACTAGTTGTCGCAAAACTTATTGTTTGAATATGATGTGTCCTCCAGTAGGGAATATAGTTGACAGCACGCATTTGTACAATACTGAACTTCTACTCGAGTTTCCTCACTCTTGAAAAGTCTCCAACGGACGAAAAAGCTGTCGGGTGATTCTCGGTGTTTGTTTCCTATTGTACAATCTCTTGCGAATTTAAAACAGGCGATTCGAGATTTTTATTTTTGCTAACACTTAGTTGGTTATAATTATCGTAGGATCGACTTATTGCTTTTACTTATTGTCGACAACTTGCTTAAAATGATCCAAGTGAAGCTGTATTGGAAGCGGTAAGCAAGAGATTAGCCATATACTGAGATGAGGACGAGTACGACGCAGTTGGCAAAAACGTTGCCAGTAAACTACGTAGGTTAAATGATGGACAAGAGTCATCACAGAAAAACTTATTAGTGATGTTTTGTACGAATCGCAGTTAGGAACACTTAATAGAAACTGTGGGCTGCTAGTAAATAGTGTTAATTATATTAACACACCACCGCCAGCGCCACTGATTACTTTCAACTATGCGGGTCCTACATCAGCATCTATATCCAATCAGAGTGGAAATCGTATTGATGGCTCGAGAAGTGTGGCTGGGTTATTTCAACAACCGATCCCAGTGTTTAAATTTTTTATAGTTTATTCTCTTTATCCCACTATTATTTTTCAAAATTGTTTTAGTTTTTGACCCTAATATACAATAATAAAATATAGTTCTTACCTTAAAGTATTCTTTCTTAAAAACAGTATAAACAGCTTTGCATGTATGGTATAAAGTAGCTTAGCACTTGAGGTGATATAATTGTAGAATATTTTATATCTGTACATGACGTCTTGTGGCAAAGAATCTTAGTGTAGGGTTAACCGATCATGGCAACTGATGCCATCCCTTATTTTGGCGTTGCGTTTTTCAATTAATGGCCTTATTAAAGCTAATAATTTGAAGTATGTATTTTCGTCCATCCGCAAATAATTGTACCAATTTTGTTATTCAATTTTAAATTTATTTAATAAATTTATGTGCGAATATTTCGACCTCTGAAGAAGCCAGTTTTTGCACCACGTCATCTTTCTCTTAGCAGCATTATATATTTTTTTGTTTCAATTTTAATGGGCACACTACAGCTGCAACACTAATCAACAGCAGTTCATCTATTCTAATTTAACACCTTTACGCGATCGTAAAATAAACTGACGAAATTACGATCGTGTGTATGCTTCTCCGGTCGCCTGCACAGGCCAAAACTGTGGATGGTCTGCTAGTGTGTAAAGGCCCAAAGTAGCTATAAAAAAGCGTTTCTATATGTTCTCGTTTAGATCCGAATGCGAAAGTGAAAGATGTTGAAGATTTCTGAAGTGATCTAACCCAACTAAATGAGCTATACAACTATATCATTATTAATTAGTAAATTCAACAAAACGCGAATATAGAGTGACCGGCAAAGAGTTTGCATCAAAAGGGAAAAATTTTGTAATTGAGATATCTGAAAATTTCTTTTGGCAAATGAATTTAGCATATCGAATGACAAAAAAACATTTTGACAAATGTCATGTGACCACTGTCATGGCGGCAAATTTAAAAATATTCCTTAAATATGTAAAAAGTGAGGTTAGATGACAAGATATTGAAAAATGCCTAAATAACGACTTTGCAAAAATATCAGTTTTTCGGTATTTTTTTCTGAAATATTGAGAAAACAAAATTTTTTGCATTTGATTTTCATGAAACACAATAAAACCAACAAATAAACTTCACAATCCAGTAATTTTGTTTATTAGTCTACCAATGGATTTGTAAATAATAAAAAAACATTGTTTTTTAGGGCGGACTTTGTTGCAAACTCTTTGCCGGTCACTGTATATACAAAACAAAATCAATAGCTCTCACAATAAAAAAATAAAGCATCTTGGAAGTACGTTAATAAAGTGAAAAATGTTAAAAATATACAAAGAAACATATCATTATAGCTAGATGAAAATAACACTAATAGTGTTATTGGCAATCCGTAACAAGTTGCTAATAATTTTAACAATTATTTTATTAATGCTCCATTATCAATTAGTAATAATGTTCTACGCGTACAACTACATTCGTTAAAATTTAATATTTCCCTTAGTATGTGTATCTACTAGCGTACACAAACGAAGACACTTTTTAATTATTCTACAAACTTAAAAATAAAACTTCTAGTGGTCAGGAAACATTTTAAAACAAATGTCACATTAAATATCTCGAATAATGTATCATTTGTGCAAGATCAATTTCCTATAAACTGAAGGAATCAAAATGTATACCTTTATATAAGAAAGGAAATCGCCTTCATTGGGAGAATTACAGACCTTTAGTATTACTTCATTATTTTCTAAATTCTTTGAGTATGCTATGATAAACTTACTTGACATTTTTGTGACCTCAGCAAGGCATCTGACTTCAAGTCAATCATCAAATTCTCTTTTAATCAACTGTCCTGCTATGGTATTAGGCGAGATTCTTTGGAATGGTTGGCATCTTTTCTTCATGGTAGAACGCAATATATTACCATCTTGCAGAAAGAACATAACACTACTTCTTGTCATTCATCTTCCTCGATTAACACAAGGCTCTAGGGTCCTCTTCTTTTCTTGCTTTTTTAATGACATGCTGCTATGCGGTACTAGAAATACCGGAAATGACGTTTCTGATGTTAATGTAAAAATAACGGACGTTGTAGAAGAACTGTCGCATTGGTTTAATCAAAGTTTACTTTTTTTAAATTTGAATAAATCTAATTACATGTTTTTGCACACTTATCAAAGCAAAAAAGATTTATCACCTAAAGTGGTGGCTAACGGAATTGACATTGCACCAAAAACTTCCTACCAATTTCTTGGGGTTTATCTTCAAGAAACACTTTTGTGGGATATTCAGTGTAATAAAGTTGCAACAAAAATCAATACTATTTGTTACCTTTTAAGAACAATTTCTACGATAGAGCAACTAATAAATTTCTATTACTCCGAAGTTGTGTCGAAAATCATACATGAAATAAATTTCTGGGGCTCTTCCACTAAAAGTGCAGATGTTTTTAAAGCTCAAAAGCGTATTATCAAATATACTCCTCGCAGGGAATTATTTCGACAATTGGGATTATACAGAAATAAATCTAAGTTTATTACAAGAAATGACATTCATAGTTATTCAACTAGGTCCATAATAACCTGCAATTGTTTCAACCAAAACTTGAGACAATTCATAATGCACCAGAATACATGGGCCCTTATTTGTTTAACAAGCTTTTGTCCATATAAAATCTAAAAAACAATTTTACGCAATTTAGAAAAGCGGTAATACTTGTTAAAAAAAACTTTTTAACTTGACTTAAACTTAACTTAATGTTAGTCTTAATAGTTACTTTGTGTTGTAATTCTTAATTATTTTATAATTTGTAATTGTATTTATGACTTGCTACATATGTATCATTATGGCTAAAAATGATGATGATAATTTATTCTCAAGAAATGCTTATAATTATCCAGAGATGATCTTGGAGCGATTCTGCAATCATTACTTAAACTACAAAAATTTTTGTGCATTTCTTCTTTATTTACCTCGATATTTGTATAAACCAATAGTACTCTATTTTGACTACAAAACCAGTGGCGGCTCGTGGTCAATCTTACTGGGAGGTCAAAAATTAATTTAAAAATAGGCATCCTTAAAAAATATAAATAACTCAAATGCACCGCAAAATTTTATACAATCTACAATTTTGTTCAAAATATAGCGATTTTACGAAACATTTTCATTAAAATCTCTAAGGGATTTTCTATAAGCATTGTCTAGCTGTGTACGAATATCAACATTTCCTACGGTTGCAAAATTTACCGAGCATTTCATGTGTTCTGCAGACGAAGCATGTTTTTATTTTCTCTTTTAAATGTTTTAAATTGCTTACAACGGATTTGCACCATAGCGAGTCTGACGAGTCTTTAGAAAATAATAAACAAACAAAACAGTAAAATACGTTTGATACTTCACAACCACATATCCAGTCAGCTAAATCGTACATTACCTTGCGAAAGTTTCGATGAACATCTTTATTTTTGTCTTTGCTAATTTGTCGTAAACTTAGTTCTGGCAAAGGACGACCATTTGCCTTGAACTCAACTAATTTTGTAAAATTTAGTTTGTTAGCACTTTTTAGTTGTTTAATTTTCTGCACTACCGACATTTTCTATAATAGCGCATGCACATGCGAACCAAAAATAGTATTTTTACAAAACAACACAACAGTAAAAAATATCAATATAAATTCTTAAATTGATTTAAAACACACGAAAATCGAATCAAAAATCGAGCGTAGTTGTACACCCTATTTGAAGTCAACGTAAACTGCGGGACCCGGCTCATGACCCAAAGTTGATTATTGCTTCGGACGTTCGCGTTTATTCGGGCGCTGCACGTTTTTTGAGTTTTTACGGGTAGATCTAATTCAATGAGGACAATTCGCACCGCCAGCCCAAGGTTGAAGAGGATGAATTACGAACGACGGCCGATAAATTTTAAGTTATTATACTTGCGACTTGCGACTTTTGCGAGTAAATTACCTATTTTAATAAAACACGTAATTATTAATATTTTTTTATATATTGTCAAAATTTTGAGGGAGGTCATTGACCAAATGACCATATGGACAAGCCGCCACTGTACAAAAACATGAAACAAAATTATATATTTTTTAATTACGTGGTTCCACAATATATTTTGTTTTGTTATGTTAAGGAAGATTTAGTTGCGCAACATGTTGCATTATCTGTACTATGAACAAGTGAAAATAACGTTTCAACAAGTCAAAAATCTGTAATGTTTAATTAGTCTGAAAATACGTAAAAGTACCTACCAATATATATCCCATGCTAGTCAAAAAGATATTTTTGGCGAAAACGACGGAACGATGTATTTTTTAGAAATTCTCAGAATTCATTAAATACTAAGTTCTCTCATATAAAAAAACTGAATTTAATTCCATTTAATAAATGATACCTTTTAATGCGACGTAATGCTCAAGCTAAATTTAGATTTGAGATGAGATTGTGACATTTGTGAAGCTGGCCACGGAAGAGAATCTACGAATCTCGCCAACAACACAGGTTTAATTTTAGCTTGGTTAACAATGATAGATACATTTTAATTCGGAGCAGCCACAAACCGAGTAATGTTCATTTTACAACGTGTAAAAGCAAATTATTTTTGATTTTCTTTTTGGTAAATGCACTTTGCAGATAGAAATAGACGTTTTAACTATAGTGGAATTTCAATATTGCATAGACAGTTTACATCTGTAAGCAGCGACAAGTTAGAGCTATTTTCAGAAGGCAACGACTTGTGATGCGTCACCACGTTTTTATATTCTGAAAACACTGTCAAATTAAAGATATTAACTTTTGATCCAGCACTACACGTAGTATTGTATCGGCTATCAGATTTCTGAATAATGAAATGTAGTCAAGTCAATGTCTAATATTCGAGGCACAGTGAAACATTTATAAACTCAGGTTTCATCACGTCAAGGCGGTGCAATAACCCGTACAATGAAAGGAACTTTTTCAGGCATTCAAGTATCTAAACACGTTGTTTTTGTCTAGATGGCTGAAAATATTTTCAATAGTAAACTTGTTTAAAATGCAATAAATTATTCAATAAAATTAGCGCAAAAATATATAAACAAAAAGCGCAGTATGTTTGACTAACGGTATAATTTTAGACAAACAATTATTATATGTTTACGACTAACGCTTTTCAAAATAAACTTTTAAAACTATTGAACTTGGTTAATGACTGACAAGTAGAAGTTTTTATTTATAATTTAGTATCTAGTCTGCGGTTTACGAGAAAGCGAAAAGGAAGAGATATATGTAAAATGCACGCAAAATTACTACTACAATATACATCTTTACGACATAAAGGAAATAAAATTGGATTTTAAACGATAGCGTTTGTGACGTAAATGCCATTAAAAAATTTAAGATGGAGTCACGTCTTAAAAAATAAACACAACAAAATAAGGTGCTTTTGCAAAACAGTGACAACTCAAACAATAAAATTTACCATCAGATACTTTGTGGTGATTTTTAGAGCGAATGCCAAAATGAAGTTTAACAAGATAGGGGTTTAACACAATAAGTTTATTATAGTGTTTTCTTCACGCGATTTCAACATAATATCATGTTTTTCATCTAATAGCCATCATTGTTCATTTAGATTTCAATGGTCATTTACGTTACTTGTCTATTTAAAAACTTATCTGTTTTTTTTCGTCATATTACCCTCACATAAGGGTAATACGACGTAACTAGGCGGGTAAGATGAAGAAAACAAAAGCGAATTATTAGAAATGCCTAAATTATACTAATTTTGTTCGCAATGATCACAAATATATCGAGGGCGTCATGTCAAAAGGGCGTTGGAGCCAAAAAGTAGATTTTGATACAGGAACTACGAAAAACGTTTTTAAATTTGATTTTTTAATGAAATAGCTGATTTTTAAATTAGATAAGATTTATTTATTTTAATTGAAAATAGAATAACTAGTCTAACACATAAATTTTGTTGTTTTCTGGTTCATACGCCCTTCTGATATTATGGATAATAGACAGTTGCAGTATTAAAGCTAGAAACACATTTGTCTGACGTGTTGTGTTGTGTTGTTGGGAAGGACATTCGACATATAAGCATATTACCCACAATATCGAAAGTGTTAGAGAAAGTGTACGTAATTATCTGACTGAGTTTACCCAAAAAATCAATATTTTACCTCAAACTCAATCTGGCTTCCAGAAACATCTTAGTACCACCACAGCAATGTTGAATATAACTAACGACATCTCAAAAGGAATAGATAACCAATGGGTAACTTATCTAGCTCTATTAGACTATACAAAGACCTTTGATCTAATACATCACGAATTGCTTATAGCAAAATTAACTTATTACGGAGTCAACCCCAAATAATTCAATGGTTTCGACCATGATCGTTGGCAAGTTGTAAAGTTAGATAACACCTCTCTCAAGAACTAAACATCAACTATGGCGTTCCTCAAGGAAGTGTGCTAAGTGCTATTATATTCGCAATTTTCACATCTGATCTTTCCTCGAGTCTGAAAAACGATTGGAATATACATCAATAGGATGACGACATACAAATGTACACTCATGAAATTTAAAACTTGGACACCACAATTTCTGTAAACAATAGTTTGCACATTGTGAAGCGGGCTTAAGGGTATCATTTACAATTCTAACAGCAGGTAGTCTCAGCAGGGGTTATCTTATAGAAGGACTGAATCATTACACTAAGCACGTTTTAGAAAATAGGTAATTTACGTTGCTTACTTAATTTTTTTCTTTAAAGAATATATTTGAAGGTATCGCTAATTAAACACCATAGCTCGATTAATTATCGAATCAAAATTTTGTTTAGGAAATGTTTACAAAATAAAATTAGAAATAATTTTGATTTAAAAAACGTCTACAAGCAATAACTTTTAAATTAAATCAAAAAACTAAACATGGTTATTTGGGTTGACTGATTATTACTTATTTTTAAATAAATCTAACCTACTAATTATTGTAAGTTATTAAAAAAAATCATTAAACTCTCTATTCATAATATTTAGTCCTTACAAAATGTATATTTTATGACGTTTCATTTTTTTCTGTAGTTAATATAAAAAGTGAAAATAAAAACTAAGGCAATTCTTATTGTCAACGTATATATTTAGTTTTTTGACAAGAATTTATTACATAATTATAATTAAGATACCAAGTTATAGTTTAAAATTAAATGAAAACTTTTTTTTAAATAAAGGTATTACTATATAAATAAATATAAGAAATCAATAATGGGTGTGACCTCCATTATTATTGATACATTCTTGGAGGCGTCTGCTCATTGACGCTATCAAGGTATCAATATAATTAATATTAATCGTTTCCCATGCGGTATCAATGGCTGCAATTAGTGCATTACGGTTTACTGGTATAAAATTTGGCCCTTGTTGTCTTCGGATAACAGCAAGTATTCGAGCCCATGCTAATAGGGACATCATTTTTTCTTGCATTCTTAAACACTGATTAATTTAAAACATTTTTTTCTGTCAACTCTATAATATTACCTAAAACACAACAAACCCACAAAAGGGAGGACAAAAAATAAATAATTTAATTCTCCCGCATAAGTTTGTTCGCCGTTTTGTTTAGATTCGTCCAAACCTGCAAACGCATTCGCGCGCATTTTCTTTGATGTCGGAGAAAAAACCGACAAGTTTCGGGAACGCCGCAAACCGTTCGTGGAACAATCGGGACTTGCGAATTCTGTTCTAAAATTCGTACGTAGCACCGTCCAAATTAATGTTCCGATTGCCGTTCGGTTCGTTGTTCTGTTTGTTCCTCGGTTTGTTGTTCAGGTGTGTACGAAGCTTTACAATAAGCATATTAATATGAACTATATCTTATGAAAGGAGAGTTATGTAACTATAATTAACGACTTAACGTTACGTTAGTAGATTCCATTTACTATTTACACATATTTTCTTGGAACATTCGATAATTAACTATCGGGATATGATGACCCTATACTTCGCAGGTTGTGCGCAACTGGATACAAGCAAATAACTTGGAGCTGTTACCCTGGCCAGCAAAAAGCCCAGATTTTAACATTATCGAAAATGTTTGGGCTCGAATACTTGCTGTTATCCGAAGACAACAAGGGCCAAATTTTATACCAGTAAACCGTAATGCACTAATTGCAGCCATTGATACCGCATGGGAAACGATTAATATTAATTATATTGATACCTTGATAGCGTCAATGAGCAGACGCCTCCAAGAATGTATCAATAATAATGGAGGTCACACCCATTATTGATTTCTTATATATTTATATAGTAATACCTTTATTTAAAAAAAACGTTTTCATTTAATTGGTATCTTAATTATAATTATGTAATAAATTCTTGTCAAAAAACTAAATATATACGTTGACAATAAGAATTGCCTTAGTTTTTATTTTCACTTTTTATATTAACTACAGAAAAAATGAAACGTCATAAAATATACATTTTGTAAGGACTAAATATTATGAATAGAGAGTTTAATGATTTTTTTTAATAACTTACAATAATTAGTAGGTTAGATTTATTTAAAAATAAGTAATAATCAGTCAACCCAAATAACCATGTTTAGTTTTTGATTTAATTTAAAAGTTATTGCTTGTAGACGTTTTTTAAATCAAAATTATTTCTAATTTTATTTTGTAAACATTTCCTAAACAAAATTTTGATTCGATAATTAATCGAGCTATGGTGTTTAATTAGCGATACCTTCAAATATATTCTTTAAAGAAAAAAATTAAGTAAGCAACGTAAATTACCTATTTTCTAAAACGTGCTTAGTGTAATGATTCATTCTACAGTCCTTCTATAAGATAACCCCTGCTGAGACTACCTGCTGTTAGAATTGTAAATGATACCCTTAAGCCCGCTTCACAATGTGCAAACTTTTGTTTACAGAAATTGTGGTGTCCAAGTTTTAAATTTCATGAGTGTACATAAGAGTACCAATTGAGCCAATTAGAAAATCCAGTTTACTGTCGCAGTGCAAGTGTTAAAGAACCCAGATATGAAATGTACTGCAAACATCTCATACTGAACTGCAAAAAAACAACGAAATGTGTCTATTGCGGAACGCAGCACCCAGCTAGATATCGCGGATGTATGACAGCAAAAGAAATGCAAAGAACCGAAGATACGAAAACCGAGCCTACTCTTCAAAGATCTGTTAAACTAAAAACAAACACAACATATCAGAACAACGGAACTATGTTCAAGATTTACAATCAAGTAGTGTCTTGTAATCAGACAAATACAACAAAAAAATGAAATAATAAGATGCTTCAACAAATATTGGGAAGTCCACAAGAAACAAACATTTCTAATCAGTTACAAATACTAGAATGGAATGCCAATGGGCAAGCAAACACTTTTTTGAGATACACATGTCAAGTTTAAAGAATATAAACACTGTCACACAATCCACCCGCATAATAATAGACCAAAAAGAGAAAGGAATTCACATCACGTATCAGGAAATGAAACATCAAATTTAAATGGTTTAGCAAATAGATTCATTAGTGGAAGTGACTTTAATGCAAAGCAGGCACACTAAGAATGTAGATTAACTACAACTAAAGGTAAGAAACTTTAGCAACGTGTGACTTACTTTTGAAATACTATCAACCAGTAAGACCACGTTCTGACTTACAGTTCTGCATAAAATTCCTGATGTGGTAAATTTCTTTGCAACCAGTAATATTTCATGAAGCTATATCTAAATTGAATGAACTCTGTTCCCAATACTTCTCATATTAAGTGATGAATCCAAAAATAAAATCAACCGAGTTTAACCTACAAAATGACTGATTGTGCAAGTTTTAAAAGGATATGATTATCTAAAAGCGATTTGAATTCTTATTTCAGAAAACTGGAGACAAAACAAGCAACAGACTAAAGCACCAACTGAGTGAATTAACTAATAATAATAAAACACTAGTATATACAAAAAAATATTCCTAATTCTACATCAACGTTAAAAAATTTTGAATAAAAATAATGTAAAAAGCATTGTAGATTCAAATACTTACTCTCATTGTATTTTACTATAGTGGTTTTTCTCTGTTTATGTTGCTAAAAATTAAAGAGAGAGAGATGGACATCATCATATTATAAGGTATAGAATATTAATCACATTCAAAGACCACCAAGCAATTCAAAATACCCGATTTTTTTATAATTCTTCCAATTGAAATGCGGATATGTGCTGATTGAAACCTCTTAAACCAATTTTGTATTCCATTTGGCCCAATACTTTCCAGTTTTGAATTCGCTTAAAGGTTTTGGTACTTGCAGTCGTGTTATGTTAACAAAATTCATATATTCTGTGTGACAGTTCTTTCAATTTTTTCTGAAATTCATGATGCTTCCAGGTTATGTTTTGCAGAGTCTTTCCAAATTGTTTTCCAGTATTGCGACATTGTCTCTTCTTCTGACTTTTGCGTTATAGCAGGTTGTTTGGCGTTAATTTTGGCGTAAAACCTTTTTTGATCTTTATTAAAACTTATATTTTGCTGATAAAAACTTTTGTCGATCTGTATATCTTTCAAGTTTAAAGCCTATGCTTGTAGTTTCTGTTTTAATGTGATATTAGTTTTTGGCTTTCCTTTAACTTTATACACGGCCGCTAGTTGAAATTGGGATAGTTTTTTTCTATATCGGGCTATTTTTTCTCAATTCTGGTTTTCCAACAGTTTTTTGTCGTTTTTTCTTTTTATTTTTAATTCCATTGTTTCTATTACTTCTAGCGCTGTTGCGTATACTATTCCATTTATTTCAAAAATTTGTACAAGTCTTTTTTTTCCAAACATATATTCTAGAGCTTTGTCAACTTTTGAAACAACTAGTTTCACTTGGTTTCTTCCCGTTATTTTGGGTAACTTCTTTCTTACACACTCGTGTTCTGACATTGTAATCCATTTTTGGTTGATACTTGCTGCTATTTGTACAGTTTCCTCGTCATGGTTAATTCGTTTTAGGTGTGCTGTTGTTGATGTAACTTGTATAGCAATTGCGCGGTTAGGGGGAAATTTCAGTACTAGAAACGCAGCATCATCATTCTCGTTAGTGATAGAACAAGTTCTTGACGTCCCTGGTTGTTTTTGTTTTGCACGTTTATCTTAGGTTTAGCTTTCTTTCGTATTTGTTTTTCAGTTATTATCCGCCTTGGACTGTTTTTCGTATGTTATCCAATTCTTCATCTGTTGCTTTCTTTGTTTTCAATGTAACGTATCTGATCCAGCTGATCCAGGCGTTCGCATTTGTCCAAATTTTTATTATAGCTTATTTTTAAATAAATGGGAGGACTTTTTGCATTGCTTCGTCCAAAGCTTGTAGTTTGGTCGCTCCTAACTTGGAGTACAGTCGCTCACTCTGAGACAGACACAGCTTGGATTTTATTCCTATTTTGATTATTATTACTTATTTTTTAAATTAGGAAGCATCAACTGCTAGGGTTATTAGCTTCGATCTCACTTACAGGGTAGCTCACGTTACGTATAAGCTATATGTGTTTATACAATTATGCTTTTGAGAAATGTTAGGGTTTTCTAGATTTTTTAGAAGCAAGAGAGATTGTTTTAAGATCTAGTTTCCAACCGTACGTTCGTCGCTGGTCATTAAACTGGGAACAACAGATATTGGTGTGTCAATGCTGTGTGTCCAATACGCAATCTGTGCATAACCACCGTATCCTGCCTGCGAAGCTTAAAATGAGGACATGGAGATCTAACGTCCGGTTCCACAATAGTGAGTTGCGTACCGCTCATAGACCAGCGTTCTTGCCATCTGTCCAGGATACTTTTTTTAATTGAGTGCTTGAAATCTTGCCGTTTCACGAGTTCTACATCTCTCACTACTTGTGTAGTTGCTCAACGCGCAGCTTTGTCTGTCTGCTCATTTCTCAGCACACCAACATGACTTCGGGTCCAAATAAATGTAACTTGGCAGGTTTTTTGCAAATGTTCAATTAGGGCCTGTACCTTCTGAGTCATTGAATCAATTGAATATAATTCCTTTAATCCCAAGTCGGTGACTCTGACACCTACATTAATATGTATTAGGCAATAAAGAAGAGCTTGCCAGATAGAATATTGTTCTGCCGTGTAAATCGATGTATTCTCGTCCAACGTCCACGAGTGCGTGCTATTATTAACAAAAAAAGAACACCTAACACCTTCTTCGGTTTTAGAACCATCCGTCTAAATGAAAGTTGCCCCACGGTATTCGAAACAAAGGTCATTGAATATCAGGTGATATAGTGCTTGTGGTATGGTGTGATCCAGTTGTTGTAAGTCCAGTCTGAGCTTTATATCAGGGGCAGTCTACGGTTGTATTTCATTTGAACTCTCAGTAATTAGTTTAGGAATGCGTACGTCAAGCGAGTTTATAAATTCGCCCCGACCCGTAGACGACACAGCCGTAGTTTAGTCGTGATAATACCATGGCCCTGTAGATGCGTATCAAAGATATTGGCTCTGTTTCCCATTTCATATGAGCAAGAACTTTAATCACATTCATGGCTTTACGACAAGTTTGCCTTTTGTTTACAGAAATTGTGGTGTCCGAGTTTTAAATTTCATGAGTGTACAAGTCATGTGTTCCTGAGAATGCTGATAACTTAATAAATGAACTAAACAGCAACTTCATAAACATCAAGAAGTGGTCAGAACACAATGGTCTACGATTAAACCCCTAAAAAACTATAGTGATGTATATAGGTTCAAAGGTTGGAATTAACAAAATCAATCAACAGTTGCATCCTCTATTACTGCTTGATGGAAGTGTTATAAATGTTAGTGAATGCGCACGTGATTTAGGGTTACTTTTGGACAAATACTTAAATTTCGAAAAATACGTCTGTCCAAGAATTTATGAATGCGACAACACCGCACAATTTTTATTTGGAAGTTTTGGGGAATTTACAGAGAGATAATAAATGTTATTAAGTTGAAGCACACGTATTTTATTAGAACTCCATAAATTATAAATAACGACCAGAAACCCCAACGTTGGTCCATCGAAGTCGGAAGTTAATTTCAAGAAATTAGGGGGCTAGGCGTTACGAAAGTATAATGGAGAAGATATGGTTTTGAGGTGCATCACTATATAAATAAAATAAGGGTTCCATTTTTCCAAAAACAGTAAGTCTTTACCTTTATTTCCTTATTACTTTAATTGACTTCAATTTGTGTCAAAATAATGGCTGAACTGGCTAAATTACGCTCGAAAAGAAGTAATATTAAACAAAAATTGCAATGGTGTAAACAATTTTGTGATTCAGTAATAAAGGGCGAGTTTAATGAAGCTTTAATTAGTCAATTACAAGTACGATTAGACAAAACAAATCAATGTGGGAAGAATTTAATGATATACAATTTGAAATTGAATTGGCTGTATGTGAGGATGGTTGCGAAGTGCGGCCGGATGATAAGGTACGCGATTAATTTGAAAGTTTATATTTTTTGTGATTGGTGATATGCAGGCGATATGCAATAAATTTAATAAAAATGTTAACGCAAATAATGACTCGGTCGCGAGTGGGAACAGTAGTGCACTTGGTTCAAGTAATCACCCTAACAACACTGCTAAGTCCAATAATTCATTAGTTAAGTTACCTGCTATTAAACTGCCAACTTTAAATGGTCAATATAGTAATTGGTTAGAATTTAAAGAGGTCTTTGTAACTTTAGTTGATAGCGATAAGTCGTTAAGCGAGGTTCAAAAGTTTTATCTCAGAACATCTTTAGAGAAAGCGATACTTGATATAATAAAATCATTAGATGTGTCCGAAAATAATTATAAAGACGCTTGGAAATTTTTAGTTGAACGTTTCGAAAATAAAAAATTGATTATTTATAACCATATTAGAGCAATTTTGAACCCCGAATTTAATGAAAGAGTCCTATTCAGATCTTCGAAATCTTTATGATTCACTGTTAAAAAATTTAAGATGCTTAAAGAGTTTAGGGAAAATACTGATAGTTGGGATAGTTTAATAATATATATATTGAGTAACAAATTTGATGCAACTACACGTCGCGATTGGGAATCTGAAAAGTGTCGCGTTCCTTAAAATTAAAACGTGAGGTTTTAGAGAAATTAGAAATCTCTGGGATCCAAAATGGAAGCGGTTTAAAACACAATCGCAATAAAAGTGGCAATCGTCAAAGCCTAAGTTTTGTGACTACAAGTTCAGGTTCATAACATTCATGTGCTTATTGTAAAAGGGAGCACGTCATATTTAAATGTGAAGAATTTGTAAATCTCAAAGTTGAGGAGCGTATAGCTTCTGCAAAAAAATTAAATTTATGCCTAAATTGCTTACTAAGTTCACATTCACATTGGAAGTGTAAAAGACAAAGCTGTTTTAAATGCAAAAGACCACATAATTTGTTATTACATATGAACCGATACACTGGTAATTCAAGTGATCAAAATGTTTCCGCGGCAACTACGTTTGACAATAGCGATAATATCGATACAGTTACGATTGAAAGCAATGACGCAACACGGGCAGTCACTTTAAGTTCTAAAATTATTGATAATAAAATAAGTACTATAACCGACTCAGAAATGTCAAGTTTTGTTATCAACGACAACAATTCAATTGTTGTGCGTGCGCTACTAGATAGTGGTTCCCAAAGTAATTTTGTGTCAAAAAATGTTTGTGAAAGATTAAATTTAAAACAATCTCAAATTAATTATCAAATAAAAGGAATTGGGCAACTTTTGACTAACATAGATAAACAGGCAAATTTACTTTTGAGGTCTTGTGTTAATAAATTTGAAATTAAAGTCAATTGTTTAGTGATACCACGCGTAACGGATAAATTACCAGAGTGTCTTTTGATAAAGGTAGTTTACCTATTCAATCTCATTTACATTTAGCAGATCCAGAATTTAATATATCAAAAGAAATTGACGTATTATTAGGAGCTTCAGTATTTTGGGCAATTATGAAGGTAAATCAAATTCGACTCGGATCGAATTTGCCGGTGTTACAAGATACAGAATTCGGATATGTCATTGCTGGAAATTTGAAATGTAATTCGGTGTCATGCTGGTGTAGAATCAATTGCGTCGATTGATCACAAAGTAGCTAAATTTTGGGATTGGAAGAAGTAAACAATAAACAAGCGTTAATGTCTGATGCTGAAAATTATTGTGAACGATATTTTGAAAAAACTACAAAGAAAAATAGCACAGGTAGATTTGTTGTCAGAATTCCTTTTAAAACTAGCATTAAACAATTAGGTAATACGCGCGATATTGCTTTAAGTATATTCAACTTACTAGAAAGAAGATTAAACAGAAATCTAGATTTAAAAAATGAGTACTCTAACTTCTTATCAGAATATGCATCGTTGGGTCATATGACAGAAATCAGTGATGATAGTGAGGACGGATATTTTCTACCTCATCATGCAGTAATTAAGAGGGATAGTTTAACGACGAAGTGTAGAGTAGTTTTTGACGCTTCGGTCAAATCAAATTCGGGAGTATCGTTAAATGATATCCAATTTGTTGGCCCTACGCTACAACAAGATGTTTTTTCGATTCTAGTTAGATTTTGCAGCTATAAGTATGTATTGACGGGCGATATTTCAAAATGTACCGACAAATACTGATAAACGAAGAGGATACAAAATACCAAAAATATTTTGGCGTAATGAATCCGAGGAAATTTTAAAACTTTATAAATTAAATACGGTTATCTAGCGGTTAAATGTTTATTTCAGTTGGCAAAGGAAAATGAACATAAATTTCCTTTAGCTTGCAAAGTTGATGATTTCTTAACTGGTGCAAATACCACAGATGAATTACTACAAATTGAAATGGAGGTTGTATCCATATTATTAAGCGCAGGATTTGAATTACGAAAATTTTTGTGTAACGATAAAATTGTGTTAGAAAATTTTCAGATTAATAAACAATTGGATAATAATATTTTAAATATTGGTGAAAATGAGCAAAGTAAAACGCTAGGAGTGTTTTGGGATTAGAACAATGATTTTATTAAATACCGTGTGAATATAATTAAAGACGTTTCTTATGTAAAATTCACAAAAAGAAAGGTTTTGTCTTTGGTATGTCAGATATTTGATCCTTTAGGCTTGGTATGCCCGGTTGTAGTTGTTGCAAAGCTTTTCATTAAAAAATGGTGGACATTAAAATGGTCCTGGGATGAAGGATTTAATAGAAAATTAGTCCGAATTTAAAAAATTATTGAACTAAACATTCCGAGATATGCTGCATTTTCTCGGTACGTTACAATCGAATTTCATGGTTTCAGTGACGAGTCCTTAAGGGCGTTTGGGACCACAATGATGGGGTTTCTGGTCGTTATTTATAATTTATGGAGCTCTAATAAAATACGTGTGCTTCAACTTCATAATATTTATTATCTCTCTGTAAATTCTCCAAAACTTCCAAATAAAAATTGCGCGGTGTTGTCGCATTCTTAAATTCTTGGACATACCGTCCTCCTTGGAAGTACTATGTATTTCCAACAAAAATTAACACAATAACATTGCGCAAAACTTAACGATTAATCAATTAAGTATAAGTAACAACAGTTTTACAAAATAAAACGGATAATACAAATCAAATATAAATTTTCTGCATTACAGAAATATCATTGATTGGTAGCATACAAATTCGGTTAACTGCTCGGGTTACTGTTCCATCTTGTACTTTGATATCTACCACACGAACTACGTCGGCTTCACCTGGGTGCAGGGGTATAACTCTTCCTAATTTCCATTGAAGGGTAGGCGCTTGTTAATTTTTTAGTACTATAAGCGCTCCAACCCTCAGCAATTGTTGAGAATTATGCTTCTACTTGGTACGTGTTTGTAGCTCAGCCAAATATTCTTCCTGCCAACGAGCTCAAAAGTGTTGCACCATGTATTGTAGTTGTTATCACTTATCGAGTCAGTTTGCAGGAACTTCCATATAACTATACTCCGGAAGATTGGTGAGAGTTTTCCTATTAAAAGTGTCTAGGAGTCAATGCGGACATATCGTGAGGGTCATCAGTGATAGGACAAATAGGACGAGAATTCAAAATACCCTCAATTTGTGTCAAAATAATACCGAATTCCTCAAAACTTAATACCTTTTCTCCTACAACCCGTTTAAGATGTATCTTGGCGCTTTTAATGCAGCTTCCCAGATACCTCCGAAGTGCGGTGAACAAGCCGTTATAAAATGGCATTTTATTTTTTTATCAACAACTTGATTGGCAATATGCTTAGAGTTATTTTTAAAAATTCATATAATCTATTAATTTCGTTGGTTGCTCCAACATAGTTTAAACCATTATCGGAGAAAACATTAACGGGTTTTCCGCGCCTACTTATGAAACGTTTGAACGCATTTAAAAATGCTTCAGTTGTGAGTCCAGACACTAGTTCGATATGTACTGCTTTAGTACTCATACATATAAATAGACACATATAGGCCTTTATTAACTTATAGTTACGCATTTGTCGATCTTTCAAAAGAAATGGACCACCGAAATCCGTTCCAACATTCATGAAAATTGAAAAAGTGTTTACGCGTACCTTAGACAAGTCTCCCATAAGGTAAGTTAAACCTTTTGGATTTGCCCGAAAACATTTTAGACACGTTCGTACTATATTCTTACATAAATTTCTAGCAGAAATTGGCCAAAATCTTTTCCGGATAGAATAGAGTAAATTCTGAACACCACAATGTAAGAGCCTTTCATGTTCTAGTTTTTAATATATGTGTGGTTACTATATGATTTTTAGGCAAAATTATTGGATGCATTTTATCGAAAGCTTGATTGGAATGTTTTATTCTTCGACCAACGTGCATAATTTCGTTTTGTAAAAAGGATTTAAAGATACTATCTTACTACCCTTTGGAATACCTTTTTATTGACTAATGCATTATACTCAGTTGAATAACATTGTTTTGGGCCTCCTTTATTAGCGCATTTAACGCTTTATCTACCTCCTCCGGCTGCAGTGCATTAAGTTATCTTTTATTAAATAATTCACTCTTTAATTTTAGATTTGAAATGAAACGCAAAACATATGCTAATACATGCAAAATGGTTTTAAACGACAGTATGTACTAAGCAAGTCACTTAAAGAATTACAGAGTTGTACGGATAAACAGGATGTGCCTTTGTGTTCAGGAATTTTCGCTAATTCTACGTTAATTTTAATACGTCCCATTCAGAATTGTTTCTATTAAACCAGCAAGGACCCTTCCACCACAATTCCGATTCTAATAAATTTTTTACAGAGCAACCGCGAGATATCAAGTCTGCTGGATTTTGTTCACTTTTGACGTGATTCCAGTGGTAATAATTTGTTAGAGATCTAATCTCGCTGGTTCTATGGGCGACAAAAGGTTTCCAACGGTTAGGTTCACTCGTTATCCAACAAAGTTATGGTGGAATTGGTCCAGTAATAGTGTTGATGAAAATTTATATCTAATGATTCCTTTACTTTTTAGCTAAATTAGCGAGTAATAATGCCCCGCACAACTCAAGCCGCGGCAACGTTACCTGTTTTAACGGTGCCACTCGCGACTTTGCGCACAGTAATTTTGAAAAATATTCTCCGTAATTGGTCAAACAGCGTATATAAATGCATGCCCCAAACGCCCTTTGAAACCATGAAATTCGATTGTAACGTACCGAGAAAATGCAGCATATCTCGGAATGTTTAGTTCAATAATTTTTGAAATGTCTGTACAAAATTCGGACCAATTTTCTATTAAATCTGAGGGGATTCCTTCATCCCAGGACATCCCAAAACAATATAGCGAGTGTTATTTTAAATTAAAATTTCTACGGAAGTTTAAAGACATTCTACCGCAAGATGTGAAATGGAACCTAGTGAATTCAATCATTCTTTTTATTACATTTTTTTGACGAGCAACTACAAAAACAAAAACATACTGCAAATTCTTCAAAATAACTATTTAAGGTTTTCTTACAACATTGGTCGTAGAGAACATGTAACTCCGTACTATAAACAATTAGCAATATTAAAATTAGAATATCGATTCTTATTGCTGTATGAAACTCTATTATTTAATATGTTGAACGTTAAGCAACCATATTATTTGTATGACCTTTTAATTGAACGTTCAACCATTCACTCCTATCCTGTAAAAATACAAATTGAATTAAGTATCCCCAACATATAAAAAAGCCAAACATCAATGTTGTTTTCAGTATGTGGCAACAAAATTGTCTAATGATAACTTAGAAATATTTTGCAGTAGTAAGTCTAAATTGCAGTTTATTTTGTATTATTATTAATTAACTTTTGTTTTGTTATTTTTCTACTTTTTTTCGTTTATTATCTACAATTATTGTTTATTTAACATTTATTGTTTGTTCAATAAAAGATTATTATTAGTTTTGAACAGAAAAGGTTTGAAACAGGGATGTCTATTGAGCCCGATGCTATTTTCAATATATATAAGAGATCTAGAAGAAGAAATGAGGAGAGATCAGGTTGGAGGAATAAAAATAGGAAGAAAAATATAATAACACTTGCATATGCGGACGATATAGTAATTCTTACAAGTAAAGGGGAAGAGATGAACAAAGCAATAAAGACGTTGAGAAAATATTTAGAGAAAGAACAATTAGAGGTAAACGTAGAAAATACAAAAATAATGGTATTTAAGAAAAAATAAGAACAGAAAAAAAGGAGAAATTGTGGTGGGGAAAAGAAGAAATAGAAAGAGTGAACAAATACAAATATTTGGGGTACATGATGAGATATGACAATAAAGACAGTGAATGATCATTTAAAAGAATTAAAGAAAAAGGAAGTAATATAATGGGACAACTATGGAGTATAGGAGATGGACACTAGGATTGGAGAGGGAAACACCAGGGTATTTAATAGAGGAAGAAATGAAAATAGAAAAAATAAGAGTACAAGCAGGTAGGAGAGCAATAAGATTTGAGGAAAGGGGATGGAAGATATAAAGACAATGACATTCTATGTGAATGTTGGAAGAAGGTAGAATGGCAAAGAACAAAGCACGGAGAAGAAGAGAGAAGAGCATACTATAGAAGTGGCGGTTATGCGACAGAAGAGGTAAGATGAATGAGGGAGGAAGCAAGGAGGATGGAAAACAGATAACACAAAGGGGCAAAGATAACCAAAAACAAGAAAAAGAAATAAAGATAAAAGAATCAAAATATAACACGAAATACAAATATATGATGATGGAAGGGATATCAAAATATATTACAGGAGGAGTAACCATAAAAGGAAAACATATTGTAGCGAGGTATAGGCTAGGAAATAAGGAAAATGAGAATAAATATTGGAAGAAAGATGAAGAAAGAATGTGTAGGATGTATGGGGAAAATTGGGAGAATGTAGAGCACATGGTAGATGAGTGCAGCAAATTAAGGAGAGAGGAAGTGAAAAGGGAAGTTCTGCTAGGAGAAAATTGAGAGGGCTTAAAATGGATGAAAGAGGTAGAAACACAGTCCTATGAATAGTGCACATTGGGTTTGGCAGCGAAGGCGGGTTGATTGAATACATATTTATTTCTTGAAGTTATGAAACATTTTATTAAATGTAGCTGGTCCTCAAAATCAAATGTTTCCATATTACTTTATGACAATCACAAAAGTCATGTCAATACAGTGTATTCAATTCATGAAAGACAACGGTGTAACGATATTAACTTTTCCTCCCCATTCCAATCATAATTTATAGTCATTGGACGTTGAAATTTTTGGTACTTTTCAAAACTTTTATAACGCTGCACTGGATAGCTGGATGTTCTACAATCCTGGACATTCATTTAGTATATATGAAGTTGCGGCATGTGTTGGACAAGCACACCAGCAACAATAGCTTTTAAGATGACTGGAAGTATACCATATGATCGAAACATTTTTACAGCAGATGACTTTCAAAGTAGCCAAGTAAACGAAAAACCATTAATTGAAGACCACAATAGACAATGAATTACTTATACTACCCGGTAATAACCAGTTAATTCAAACTACAGTTGAAAATAATAAAATTTAGGAAATTGCTGCCGTTAAAGCGATTGAGGCAACCGCAGAAATAATTGAAATTCAAACAAGTATTGATGTGAATAAAATTCAGACAACTATCGAGATTCTAAAGAT
The DNA here is from genome assembly GCA_030710515.1 of Abscondita cerata. Taxonomy (NCBI): domain Eukaryota; kingdom Metazoa; phylum Arthropoda; class Insecta; order Coleoptera; family Lampyridae; genus Abscondita; species Abscondita cerata. Next base: position 75,296 of record JALBCR010002936.1, read on the forward strand.
TTCGGACGAGGTTCTAAAATCAACAATAGGTCAAACTATTCAAATATCAGCTCTTCAAGAAAAAGTATCTTTAGATATCCAGTCTACGCCAAATACATCTAAACAACAATCATTGAATTATGTCCAGAAAAATCAATCAATATTTATATTTATATCTCCTGATATAACGAAAAAATCGGAATTATTTGGCCCAAAAATGTAAAAACCATAAATTTTCTTCTTTATTGGATATAAAGACCAAAACTTTTGTTTTAACTAACTAAATACTTACAGATCTCTTGATATATTTAGAGGGTATCTAAAGAAACTGTCGACAAAAGAAAGTTAAGAAAACAGAGAAAAAAGGAAAGCGTATAATAGCCACTGACACCTCAGAGAAAGATGAAATCGAAGAAAACTATTTGCAAAGACAGCGAAAGCTAAACAGGCAAAAATCAACTATCCGACGGATTAGCCAACACAATCAAGCCAAAAGACTCCTCACAACCTGAATAATTTAAAATTCAGTTCTAACACTTTGGAGAATTCTAGTGGAGAATGTGGTAATAAATTTTCCTATAATGAACATACTTCCAATGAATACGATATTGAGGACCTGGAAGATCTAGTTCTAAATTAGCCAGAAAAACAGATAATTACGTATTGATATGCTTTAGAACAAAGTCTTCAGATATTTACTGTGGGTAAAGTGATAAAGGAGGGTGACACGGAATTAGAAATAAGTTTTCTTCGGAGACTGCCACAACAAAATAAATTTGCTTATCCACAGGTAACGGATATGTATAGCGTTCAACATACGGATATAAGTGCCATTTTACCCAAACCAACTTATTTTAGGCAAACTAGACGACAAAATTTGTATCTGACTTTTAATTTTGGAGTTTGGAAGCTCGTTAATTTTTTCTGTATACATTATAATGACAAAAAAAGTGTTGTAAGTTGGTTAAATGCTTTAGTGTAAGAAATGAGGCTTCGACGATCGAATTATTGTTGAAACAAAATTGTCTTCCGGGATTGGACTGTGTCTAAACGGTAACCGTAGTTGACAACGTTTCGGCACCTATTGTATATATGAAAGAAAAACTTAAAACAATTCTCCCTTACATTCACAAGGTTAGTGATCGAATAGGCAAGCTTCTTTGAAAAAACGGCGTTAAACCTATTTTTACATCTTCTAACAAAATCTCATAAGCTTTACCTTCCCTTAAGGATAAGTTTCCGACACTGGTCACAAAATAGATCTTAATAATTTCGCTTTGATTGCCAAATCTTCTTTCTTTTTCAATAGGAAAATTGGGGAGAGTATAGAAATCATTAAGAATCCGAACAATTTCAATCACGACCGTGGTTTCGAATTTTCACTCTTGTGCATTCCCATCGTTAACCTCACCCCCTTCTCCTATTTTGAACCAATCATCATCAAGGTGAACGACCTGTGATGTTTTCTCTTCTATACAGTGTCCGCCATAAAGTTGGAACCATATGGCAATTTTTTTATTATTGTAGTTAAAAAAACTTTGGGGGCAATCACTTCTGTTTCTGAAATAACTTAAAATGCGCCAAGTTAAAGTTGACAGGTAACATCTGTCAATTGTCAAGTTAGTAATTTTGGAAAAAATGTCCTAAAAATGGGTCACTTTGTTAAAATTTTGAAAAATGTTACTAGGAAATTATGATGCAAATCACACTTTAAGCCCATGTGCCGATTTTGAGAGAGAAATTTTGATGTTCAATAAATTTTATATTTTCGTATTTTTTTATTCACCCCCGTAACTGGCTACTTTAAAAACATTTAAAGCGGTTTAAAGCAGCACAAAGGCTACCATTCCATTGCATATTATGATCATAATATTCGTACGTAAGTTCGTTTTGATGATTATTGATATGCTCAACTAAAAAAGAGGTAGTCTCTGAATTATTTTCCAAATTTCAAAAAAATCAGAAATTGTTTTTCAACTTTTCTTTACTAAAATTTAGTTGGATAGTGCAAAAATGGTTTTAATTATAATTTGAATATCTTAACACATAACGACTACTTCAAAATTACAAACAATGAATAGGGGTCAATAAAAAAATACGAAAATATAAAATTTATTGAACATCAAAATTTCTTTCTCAAAATCGGCACATGTGCATAAATGTGATTAACATCATAATTTCATAGTAACATTTTTTGAAATTTTAACAAATTAACCCATTTTTAGGACATTTTTTCCAAAATTACGAACTTGACAATTGACAGATGTTACCTGTCAACTTTGACTTAGCGCATTTTAAGTTATTTCAGAAGCAGAAGTGATTGCCCCCCAAAGTTTTTATTTAACTACAATAATAAAAAAATTGCCATATGGTTCCAACTTTCCTAATGATTCAAATTTCTTTAGTTTAGAACTGCCTTGGTTGACAAGTTGATTACCTGACTTGTCCACCTTCAACTTTCTTTTGTTTTGTTTGTTTTAAGTTTCTCGCCCAGAAAAAGCCGCTTACGATAGGTGGCGAAACGTTGGCAGCTACGGTTACCTTTTCGACAATCCCGGAAGACGTTTTCATTTCAAACGCTTTAGTGGTTATTAAAATAATAAAAAAATACTCTATACATTTATTTGTATTGTATCCCATCCAAGGAAAAATTGTCTAAATGTTGGACATCCTATGTCTCACTCTGGGGTAATAGTGTCCAACAGTGAGACAAATTTTTAATTTAAAAATTGTGACTACCCATTTCCTATTCCATTAAATAAAAAATATTGGGTACTGATCTTACGTGCGGTCTATCCATGTAATGACCGCTCTTAGTTGGGGTCTACCCATGCAGTGGTCGGTCGTACGTGCGGCCTTTTGCATTGAAAAAATGTCCCGAACGATAAAGGAGTACAATAAGGCATTTTCAAGTGACGTCATAATCAGCTGATTACGGACAAGTTGTAACGTTGTAATTGCATTCTACACCTTTGTTAATTTATAATTAATTGCACATCACTCTGTATGTAGTAAATATTCGTCTAGTCTGTTTACAACGTTAAGATAACGGTAATTTCGTACGAAATTTTCGATTGGGTTTTCCGCTCACTGTTGAAATGGTAACCATTCGTACAAGGCCGCTTTAGAAATTATTAAATTTCAACGAACTATATTTTATTAAATACGTATGTTTTTTCATTATGGAGGAGATTTGCTTTACGTATTTGTATGTGATTTTGTTGTTTGCTACAGCACTAAGCTACTGTTGTACGTGTTAATCAATTTGTTTGACTATTTCACTGAGTTTGTGACCAGCTTGGAGGAAATTGATCGATTCCGAAATAACTGTAGAGGTTTGTATAACAAATTAATTTTTTACTCATACATTTGGGGTAAGTTTTGAAATTATTGATTAAGCGCGTACATTGTTCATAAATTTGTTAGCTGTTTATGATAAATTTTGAAGCCAGCACCTAATCTCACTCCATGATATTGTTTGTTGTTAAACTGCATAAATGGTTTTACGGATTTTATATTCAATCGTTGATTGTTGATACTGAGCTTATGTTGAAATACAGTTGCATAGATTTATTTCTATTTTTTGAGTTTCAATTTAAAGTTTGTCTTTGATGGAACAATTACGTCACTTAAATATTGTTATCTTTTTTTAATTGTTTTATCAGCTGGCGCCTACTACTTAGGATTTTTCATAACCGGTTACTTAAATGAATAGAATCTTGTAGTTTAATCACGAACTCACGACTTCTCTCCTTCTGTTACAAGCTAGACGTATCTGCTATTATTACAAGTTATTAGTAAAATGCCAAATTAATAATTAGGTATTTGCTCCCTTAACACAAATTATAAATGACAACTTTTAATATTTAAAAACACTTTAGTTCAAATATCTTTGTAAACCTCTAAGAACAGGAAAACCACAATCACACGTTTCAGTTGTCCGCAATCAGCTGTTCTAGTGACGTAGTTGTGTCGTACTCGGAAACGCCTAATTAACATACCATTGTTATTTATTCATTTATTTATTTATTCGCATGGTAACCATTGTTATTATTCTAGTTAATGGATTTACAAAGAATAAATGGAAATTATTTTAATAAATAAATAAACTCACATGACTAGAGTGATTGTCTAAAATAAGTAATACTTGGTCTTCAACTGAGTTTTTGCAAAATATCTGAAAATGATCTAGCCACTTAATAAACAGCTCACTATTGATAAACCCAAAGTCTGAAACAAGCTGAAGTGTTCCTGGTGGACCTCTTTCAGTTAGCTCAGGTTTCATTCGTTTCTGAGGAAACACAAGTGCGGGTGGAATATATTGTCCAGCTGCTCCTATGCAGCAAACTGCCGTTACTAATTGTCCCCTTTCAGATGACACAATTTTGCCTACAGTTCTTTTGCCTTTAGGAGCAACAACCTTGGGTAATTTATTAGGAACAGTTAGGATACCAGACTCATCCATGTTAAACATACGGTGTGGTAATATATTTTTTTTATCCACGATTTGTAGTAGATTTCTAAAAAATAGCTCAACTTGAGGTCTATTAAATCCTGCAGCACGAGCAAGAAGACAGAGACCTAGGAGATGGCGTTTACAAAACGAGTAAACCCAATCTTTCCCAGCGCATTTTTTTGTTTGGTTAAATCTGTGCTTTAACTTATTTTTCTCGGCAAGACAAGGAGACCAAATGCCTTATGTGTGAGTCCATCAAATGTTCTATCCAAATCTCTAGAGTAGATAGCTAGTTCGTCTTCCATTTCTGGAGTAAAAACTGATTTAAATAGGCCAAGTGATGTTGGTACCGTTCCTGTTTTTAACCGTTTTCTTAGAATTGCTTCGTGAACACCTAAAGATTCTGCTATCGATCGTTTACTTTTTCCTTGCAACAATTTTTCCTGTATTTCATTCATTATTTCTACAGTAAATACTAACTTTCTACTACTCTTGCGTCGATACTTTCCCATTTTAAACTTAAATAACAAATAAAACTGTTAAATTTTTCCGATAAAAAATGTAACAGGCTAAGAGTACGCATATAACATTAAGAGTACGCGTGCGAACTCTTAGCCCGCGTACTCTTAGCCTCCCAGCACGAAAAGAATATATCTTCACATGCATATTTTTGTTCAAAACTAACCTACAAACTAAACATGCTATTCTAAGTCTCAATAGGGCTAGTGTTAAAAATGCTTACATAATTTGGTTAATACACCTCAGGAAATATGTATTCAATACAAACTGGTCCCCAAATATTACATCAGAGTGGGTAAATATCCAATTTTTGGATTTGAACACCACCGCTGCGTCACACACGAGGGCAATTTAATTACACTGAAGCTTTGTACTCTAGGAATACATCGTTAGACGCAGAACGCCATCTGTCAATCGGAGGCTAAACAAAAGCCAGTGCGTACTCTTGAACGATGCGTACTCTTACCCGCCATTACCCTAGTGGAAACCGATTTTCTGTTTTAATTGACCGGTTGGTTTGGGAACGCTTCCAAACACAACGGAAAACTGCTCGAAACTTGCTTCCTCTATCACGCTTCTCCATAATGCTGTCATAATGACCGCAAAGGTGTAGTTCAACCTTTTGTTGCAGAAATGGTGTTGCACTGTTCTCAGAGGCTATGAAGTTTTGGTAAAATCTCTGTCGAACATGTTTTATAAAGATCCCAAATTACGGAATGGTGAACAAGTGCCTTTTATTGTTCTCAAAAACTCTGTAGCGATTACCTAACCTGAAGATATTTTCTTCTTTAATGCCAAAAATCCAAATAATTACCGTTTGTACTTTGTAAAGTTATTGTTCGAAATTAAATAGAATAATAATAATGGTATGTTAATTGCACTCTCATGATCGTTAGGGAATGAAGTGCGAATTTCAAGAAGGTTAAAGGCAAACAACGCATTTTTAACCATGTTTGCTAATAAAAATAAATAATATCAATTATTGTCACAAATTTTAACGCACGGAAGACCGGCCACTACATGGATAGACCGCACGTAAGACGTATGTAGAGTTACTTACTAGGTTTTTTAATGATGACTTTAAAAATTACTGTTGAAATAAAAAGTTAGTTTGCTGTAGGACGCTCTCCCTACCTTAGAATTTAGTTGGTCTCTTACAATTTGCGATACTGTATCTGTAATTATTTTAATAAAACTAGCATCAGTTAATAGCTTATTAAAGGTGGCAGTAATTATTTTGTTTATATCTTCTAATTGATCCAGGGCGAAAGGCATTTTAAAGGTGTACAGAAAGCAAATACGTCAAATCTCACGTCATACTGACTTACGACAACGCACGATAGTATTTTAAACGTTTGTTAGTATAAGGACGATGTGGAGTTCTGTGCGAAACGCTCGTTTATAATGTGACAAATCACTTATTCTTTTATTTTGTAGGAGTCCAAATTTCTCATTAATATGTAACCTGCTAGTAGTAGAAGTTATAATCTATTACGAAAATATATAATGTGCGATTGAGCATTACGAATGACTGAAAGCAAAAAATGAAACACAATAAGCAATTTGTCCTACAATTTTATAATTATTTTTTATCTGATTTCAATGACCATGACTTATACAATGGGTCATTATTACTATAAAATGTATAAAGTTATTATTTGACCGGAAAATATTTTGCAATGACACGATTTAAACCCGAATTAAAATTAGTCGACGTCTCTTCTTCTACTTTAATTAAGGAATAAAAGTGTAACGAGCCATTAATATCTAATTAACTGTACTATTAACTATAAAGTTTGTTACTCATCCAAAAGTTTTGAATATAAATCTTGCGAAGCTGAAGTTCTCAATTAGTATAGGAAAACTTTCTTGCTCAAGAGTTTATACATCCAATACTACTCCATAAAAATATGATCGTACTTTTTATAAGGGTGAGACTGAGATCTTATTTACATATGATTAGTAGAATGTGCTACTAAATGCTAAAATTATTGTTTATTGTTGTTGCGTACTATTACATATTCAGTGCAGATGGAAAACAAACCTATGTACCCATCGGATAGATAAGAGTAACGGAGATCTAAACTGATAAAATATTAACAGTTTCTAATCTCCTCACTGCAATACAACCGCCGATCACCAAGTTTTTTTCCTATAGATACATAGCCCTAGTACCGTAGTGTTATAACGTCTCTTTGTGTGGATTTACATCTAATTATGAGGGGAAACTCGAGCTACAGTGGACCCCACACTGTTTTATTCGTAAAAATGTATTTAGAAAAAATACAGTTAAACTACCTTAGATCGAACTTCTTTTTTTTTATCTTTACTATTAGAATATATCGCCTTTACTTTATGTCTTATTAAAATGATAAATATTTAATTTCACCTATTTTTGTAACATGCATATTTTTAAACTATGTATAATTGTTTCCAATTATACTGAAAATTAACAATAACTTTGTTATTTTAAATGGAACAGCACTTTTATCGTGTCAATTTTTTTTACTCCACATCTGATGATATCTTTGGTGCACTTTTTCTTAATACATGTGAATTTATAAATAAAATCTCAGGAAAACCGTCGTACACATTTTTATAATACTTTGTATATGAGCTTTTACACGGTGTTTCTAAATTGATGAGAAATATTTAACAGGGTAATTTTTAGCAAAAATTAAGGGGGACTTTCATATAAAGTTTTGTTCAAAACCACTTTCCCTCTAAGTTACAGCCCCTTAAAGTTAGGGGAAAAACAGTTTTTATTTAATATGTCCACTATGGAAAAAGTTAGAAGAATGAAATTTGGCAGATAATTGATGCTAATAAAGTGACATTTTTTGGCGGTTTTTGTAACCCTGCAAAGTTTATACAAGGGAGTGAAAAAATTAACCCTTATAATATTTTGCTTCAGAACTTTTTAATGCGTCTACATTTTCCTACTTAAAAATTTTATTTAAAAAGACGGGTTCAAACTGCAACTTTTTTATGTCTTTGCTATTTCTCGTAAAATTCTTAGTTTGATCACAAAAAAATAAAACATTACTCGTTCCTTTTTCACATACATTCAGAGGGGTTACCGTTTGTTTAAAAAATGAAGTTGGCCGGTCTCAAATGATGTCATAATGATAAACAGTTTTATTGTCCTGGTTTCTTGGAGAGTTTCGTAAGTACTTAAAACAGTCTACGGAACGAAATAATGGCATTTTTATTTAGTCAAAAAATGTTGGAAATATTAGAATAATAAATTGAATAATAATTATTGTACTACTAATTTTATTAACGAACAACAAAAACAAACTAATTAACAATGGTAACAAAATATTAATAACAAAATTCACAATAAATGTTGGAAGTGACACCCCTCAGATAAAACGCACGCTTCTACTCTTCGTCTCGTTGAATTCCGTATTCTTTGAAATAATCCGGGGGTATTTCTAATAGTCTCACATGATGCGATGACACGATCCCTTAAATCATTAATATCTTCAACGGGAGTTGAATAAACTATTGTTTTAAGAAAACCCCAAATGCAAAAATCCAACGGATTCAATTCTGGAGATCGGGCAGGCCAGTTCTGAGGGCCTCCTCGCCCTATCCTACGATTTGCATACACTTCGTCTAAGAACCAGCGAGCCATAACACTAAAATGGACAGGAGCGCCATCATGCATGAACCATAGTTTTTGCCTAATTTGTAGAGGAACATCTTCAAGAAGAGTAGGCAACACTTCTTCGAGGAAATGGCTGTATTCGTTTCCATTTAATCTTATTGGTAGAAAATATGGTCCAATTAAATAATCATCAATGACACCAAGCCACACATTTAATGAAAGTTGGTGTTGAAAATTAGATTCAACAATTTCGTGTGGGTTTTCTTCGGCCCATATGTGATTATTATGGAAATTTCGGATAGATTTTCGGAAAAATTTGCCTCATCAGTAAACAAAATACGACATAGGAATTGCGGAACTTGTATGATCATTTGAAGCATCCATTGACAAAAAATTAAACGAGGTAGAAAATCTCTAGGTAAAAGCGCTTGAACCCGTTGGATATGGTAGGGATATAACATTTGTTCTTTCAAAATTTTAAATATTCTGGAATTACTCACATTTAACTGTTGGAAAAGTTTTCTCGTACTTGTTTCGGGCGATTCTTCTATTAAATTAAGAACAGCCTCTTCTAGTGCTACAGTTCTTACCTCTCGAGGACGTCCGCAATCGACAGTGCTTCTTGAAAAGTTTCCTTCTTCTCGAAGACGTTGATGAATACGCACGAATAAACTATGATGGGGTAATGTTCGTTGTGGATATAATTCAGCGTAAAGCCTCTGAGCTCTTAATCCATTTCCATTAGCACGGCCATATACGAAATGCATATCTGCCATTTCTGCGTTTGTATAGTTTGCCATTTTATTTATGTAATTGATTTCAGTTCTCGAAAGTTTAAAAAATGTCACGAAGAATACTAGGACAATAAATCTAGACAAATATTTGTCATTATGACATCATTTGACACCGGCCTACTTCATTTTTTAAACAAACAATAACCCCTCTGAATGTATGCGAAAAAGGAATGAGTAATGTTTTTTTGTGATTAAATATAAGAACTTTACGAGAAATAGCGAAGACATGAAAAAGTTGCAGTTTGAATCCGTTTTTTAAATAAAATTTCTAAGTAGGAAAATGTAGACGCATTAAAAGTTCTGAGGCAAAGTATTATAAGGGTTAATTTTTTCACCCCTTGTATATACTTTGCAGGGTTACAAAACCGCCAAAAAATGTCACTTTATTAGCATCAATTAGTTGCCAAATTTCATTCTTCTAACTTTTCCATAGTGGACATATTAAATGTTGAATATTTCGCATCAATTTAAGAAATACTCTGTATATTACATAACTAATATTACTAATAAAATATTGCTTAGACTTGATTAATGTGAAATGTCTGCTTTTATTTTCGGGACAAAAATTCGAAAAAAATTATTACTTATTATACTTGTTTATTTTTGTATTTTTAAAATTTTACATATTTCATTTACATTAAGCTAGGTCTAATAAACATTATCTAAATCATATGGACCTTTTATTAATCCTGTATTTCAATATAAGTGCATATAAATAATATCTGTTCGGCAATGTCTCCGAGACACTGCGCGAGCGTAAGATGGTAGCCGTTTCACGCGAGTAATTAAAGGTTAAAGATTGAATAAAAGTTTCGGTGTTAATACTTGAATATAATTGTAAATGAATTGCTCTATATGTAGCACAAGTAAAAATGATAATCCATACTGTCTTGTTTCCTTTTGTGAATAGTGGACCTGCCATATCAACACCTGTCCCTTGGAAAGCTGCACCAACTACCACTCAATATTCTTGGGAAATATGTAATTTTTTAATTGCAAATCTCGTGGTCCATCCAAATTCTGTTTCTAATCCTTTATTATTGTCTTTTCTGCTAGTTCTAATTCTTCACATGAAATTGGTTATTTGCTTCTTCCTACATTTATATGGGGGAAACAAATCAATAGCACGACGAACATACACTAAAATGCGAAGAATCTTGTGACAATCTCATATGTTGCAATCCTTGTAGTAACTCAATGTTTTCTTTATTTATTTGTGATACCACTAATTTCTTCTTTTTTTCATGATTTCTTCAATATTCTCAGTAACAGTTGTATGTCGCCACATATCTTCATCGCGTTTCAACGGCCCTTCCTACCATCGAATATCAAATAATGTACTCATACTACAACCTCGTGATGAATAATCAGCTGGATTTCTTTTACCAGGAACATGACACCAATCTTCTACATTTGTTAAGCGTTTTATCTCGTTAACTGTATTAGTTATAAACACTGACCAATTATTGTTTTTTCTTATCCAGGCTAACGCTGTTGTTGAATCCGTATAGAGCGTGACTGGAATTTTAAGCATATCTATCATCTGTTTTACTTTACTAGATAAGCAAGCTCCAAATACTCATGGTACTAATGTAATCGTTGTTTCTGTAAGTGGTGCTACTCTATTTCTTGCCAATGAACATTTGAACTTTCTTAAATACACGCAAACACTATATGTTGGCTGTGATGCGTCGGTAAATACGTGCAACGTCTAGGTTTCCATGTTTGGATATATTGATACACATTTAGGAATTTTTATCATCTGCAACTCTTGAAGTTGAACACACCACTTATTGAATTCTTTGTTAGTTCAGTACCCCAACCAGTTTTTATTTTGTGACTCTGTTAAACTGTCCAATTTCCCAACATCTTAAGTTCATTTTTGAAAGCTTCGTCAATTGAAGATACAGATATTAACACGTTGTCTACGAAAAATAGTTGCTATTTGTTCTAATAAATTGTTTATTACCGCCGTTAACAGAAATTGACTTGAACTCCAACCACTACCCTACAATAAATAAATAAATAAATAGATAACTTTTTGTAAATGTGGATTTTTATACTATAAGGAACGCAGACTATCTCGGTCAAAACCAACTACTGCAATATGTAAAAATACCATTTCAACGTCAGATGACACACCAACTAATCCCAAACGAAAAGGAAGTAAAATGGCAGGTATTTCTTCAAACATATTTGGTCCAACTACTAAACAATTATTTATTGACGGATTTCCTTTTGTTTTAAAAGAACCATTAAATGCTGGAGGTACTGGTGTAGTCTCACTTACCAATTTTAAAATACCACGATGACTAATGTAATGTCCATTTCCATCTTTTTCAATTTCGATGATTCCCATCTCTAACCATATAGCAAAGACAGTATCATAAGATTCAATAACATTTTGTTTTTCTAATCTGGCTTTTATACTAATTAAGTTTTTTCAGCTATGCATTTGTAATCTGGAAATGGTAAAGGCACGTCCATTCATGGAAAACGCACTACGTACCTCCCATCTTGCTTTCTAGACACAGTTTTTTTTGAAAATGACACATTGCTCATGTTTTGTCGTATCTTTCATTGGGTCTGTGATTCCAATTAAATCCAAATCCCAAAGATCTTGAATTTGCCTCCAAAAATCTATCTAAATTTTGTCTCTAATACAACAGGACCTGAAAGTAATTCTTCTTTTCAACCAATCAACAACTTTCCATAGACATCGGCCCCTAACAATATCTCAATTTCCTTTGAGTAGTGGTTAACTTCATGTAAAATGATATCTTTCTCTTTCAACCCTTTAATCCATTTACTTTGAGGAAGTTCCGATAGATTACCGCAGATATAATCTTGAACTTCGAAATTACATAAGAATTCAATTTTGATATCTGTTAGGTTAGTGTTTCTGAGGCTCTGATTCAATTTCACCAATTTAGTAGATTGCAACTGATTACAAAGTTTAACAAGTACCAATTTTCTTCTTTCTTCTACGGACATATGTAGTTAAAGCTTTACAACACGTTTCACTAAAATGCTTTCCGTCACAGAGTATACAGGTATTACCTGGCTTTACTTCAATCGCAACGAGATTAAATGCAGTAACTGGTTGCACCTTTGTTGTAAATTTCCATTAGAATAAAAGTTTAGATTTAGTCGAATGCGTTCTGTACCTTTAGAAATTCAATTAACTTTCCCAAATTTTTTCACTTTTTTACATTGTTTCAGAGTATTTTGTTGTAGATGCCTCTCCCAAGTAACAAATATTTCTTTCGGAAGCGCCGATTCAACCATCGAATAAAGAATAGCCGTACATTTGTTTGTAAATGGATCCGAGGGCTCTTAATTGTGATGACAATTTAGTATATAAAGAAAAAAATGATTTGCGTTGTGCGTTTTGTAAAATAAGACTGATCAGATCTCTAACATATACTTTAACTAACATCCCTTCGCGTCTAATTCTTGCGCTGATGAACCATTCACCACACATTTGGTCAGGTATTGGAACGTGACTGTGGCTGTTATGGAGTCATCGTGATGAATAGCTTTAAAAACATTCCAAAATTGTAACCATTCACCCGCTTCTCCTCCAAACTTTGGTAGTTCTAGATTTGGCAATGGTGGTGATTGTTTCCACTACGACTAATTGCATCTTCATCTTAGATTACTAGTTTTGCTAATTGTTCTTTAATGTTACTAATAATAGCTACAGAGTTACATATAATTCACCTTGTTCTAATTCTAAACTGGCTAATTTACTAATGTCTGAGTTATTTTTTTGCTTTGCTTCTAAAAGGGAATTACCACTAACAAGAAATCTTTCCTGAGAGTTCTGTTAATAACTTCTTTTTCTAATTATTTTGCAACAACATCCATCTTAGTCACAAAAAGATTATTTTCTGTAATCGTACTTATTTTAACGTTCTTTATCTCGGTGGGACCTCTAATTGTTATAGACAAGAACTGCATTTCTTGATTATTTGAAAGTTTTCGAAATAATTAAGTTTTGTAGTTCTTGTCTACAACATGCCAATATTTTTGCATTTATATTGTTAACGCAAATGTAACGTAAACCGCTCAGAACTCTCTTAATGTTTGACATCGAGGGCTAACCGGTAGCCGTAAACTGTACACCATAATCCCACTTTACTTCAAATAACTCCAAAATACCCTAAATATTCCTAAATATCTCCTAATAATCCTAAATAACTCCAAGTAATCCCAAATACTTCCAAATAATCCTTTATACCTCCACATAATCCATAATACCTCCAAATAATCACATGCTAAAGTATACTGCTTAAATGTAAATTCTACAGTTTTTTAACAAAATATTGGTTGAAATTGATATCTTTCTGATTTTGTATCTTTTGTGAACGATTAATGGCAAAAGATTCTAGTAATATTTAATTTATTAGACCCTTCAACGTAGAGATTAAATGATAAAATCATAGAGAACCATAATAAATCGTTAGAGTGCGTTTACATCTGACACTTATTGAATGATATTTATGTCAGACACAAATGTAATGTTTAAACTTTGCGAGACACTGATACATTTATGTCAGATACAAATTTGGTGGCTGTTTACACTTAAGGTACGTTAACATCTGACATTTATTGCATGATGTTTATGTCAGACAGTGGTATATGTAAACGAATTTGTATCTGACATAAATGTATCTGTGTTTTGCAATGTTTAAACATTAGTCCCGATTTCTGTCTGACATAAACGTCATGCAATAAATGTCAGATGTAAACGCACCTTTACATATACACGGTGGTGCTTTTGAAAACAGGTCATAGGGATTTACCATTGTGAACTGGTTTTTTCGAATTTCTGCTTGCCCTTTCAAGTGACAAAATGGTTTTGGTATCAAAACGCAGCTGAAATTATTGCGCATATCGCTCGCTATCAGAGATCAGCTGAATTACACGGTCTTTTTGAAAATTCATCAATAAAAATTAGTAACTTTTGATGTTCAAGATGAATCGGTAATGTGTTGCCTAAGGAACTATGACATTCCTACATTTTGACAATCATTAATAATAGTCATAACATCAAAGGAAAGGAATACCAACTGCAGCGTCTATTTAACCAACAGAAAAACACTGGGGCTTCACAAAAACTTTACTCGGACACGTGTTTCAACAGCTTAGCTGAAGTGTCCGAGTAAAGTTTTTGGTGCAGTTTTTGGTGTTTTTCGGTTGGATAGTCATAACAATTTAGGTTTCATTCTGATTCTTACGTTTGTAGAGTGCGGACGTGTTTTGGAAGTTTCTGATATTTAACAAATTGTTGATAAAATACTTTTGGTTGTTTTACAAAGTATATAGATATATATTAGTTCACTAAATTCTTTTTTTCTTTTATTTGAATTATATTCTTTTGAAAATTTCTTAAATTAATTGAATGTGTAACTATGGATAGTGGACGATATGGCGAAGCAGGTGACCCTGGTATTGAACCGAATTCAGATATGAACGTATCAGGTGCATATATGGGTGAGTCCGTTCCAATGAATAATAATAATAAAAATGTTAATAATTCTTACGAATCATCAACTATTTACAATTCTAAACATTACGACATTAATTTACGATACCGAAAACAGACGTAGGTCCGTATTATGTGTATGTGGAATCTAACCATAAAAATATTGGTAAATTACATGCAATTCGTGTAGGCCATTATTTAAAACGAGATTCGAAAATTAGTACACAGATTATTGATATTAGATCCTTAGGACGTAATAAAATTCGAATTGAACTTAGAAATCATGTAACAGCAAACAAAATTATAAATAGTAAGTGCATTACTGATAACAACTATATTGCATACATGCCTAGATTTTATTTAGAACGTAAAGGTATTGTTAAAGGAATCGACACATTCTTTGATGAAGATTACATTCTAAATGAAATTAAAATTCGAATCCTAATGTTAGTTTAGTTAAACGTCTTGTAAGAAAAACAACTGATGCTGCAGGTAATCATCAAGCGATTCCAAGACAAATGATCAGTGTATTTTTCCTGGGCAGCGTACTACCCAAACATATTTACGTTAACCAAGTTTCTTTTGAAGTTGAACCGTTTATTTATCCTGTAATCCAATGTGCTAATTGTTTAAGATATGGGCACATACTACAACATTGCAAAAGCAAAAACTATGCCAAAACTGTGGTGAATCACATGAAAGTAGTGAGAGTTGTAATGTTAAATGTATTCATTGCAAATCACATGCACATTCCACTATATCAAAAGTATGTCCCGAATTTAACAACCAACGAAACAAAGAAACTATGGCACTTTAAATATTTCTTAGAAAATGACAACGTTAATTGTAAAAAAAAATTTTTGGTTTAAAAAAAAAAACTATATAAAAAAAAAAATTTAAATAATAAAAAAAAAATTTATTTAAAGAGTTACTATACTTGGCTTAATTTACAATCATAACAGCAACATTTTCCTTTTTTAAATATTTCCTTCAACAAGCAAGAACTCTGCAACTAAACCCAAATTATTCCAAAGCTGTATCTACCCAAAATAGATTTCAAGAACTCGCTAATTTGGAAGAATATCCACCATTACCTAATAAACCCCTCGTTTCAAATTAAATAAAACTAACTCAACTCCAAAATTTACATTTACAAAAACCAATTCTACCACACAAGATATTTTTAAAAACGTAAAGTAATTAGTCCTACAGTAAGTAAAAGTCCAGATGAATCAGAACAAGAATATTTTTCTTATAAATTACCGATTCTTCCAAATCCTCATCAGGACGATTTTATGGCACACAAAGAAAAATTAATAGAAGGAATTACTCAATTTACTAATGAATTAGTTCGCAATTTAATTAATAAAGACATTGTTAATATAACAGATATTGAAAAAGATATTAAAGTACAAATTTCTAATTATTTAAACAAAATTTCTTTCACTAATTAGTGCAACATGGCTAATATTACATATTAAAATATTAAGTAATCTAGATCAATTTCCAAACAAACATAGTTTTTGCAAATTCATTACTGATCAAAATATAGATATTGTTTTAATGACAGAAACTTGGTTATCTCCTAAAATTAATTTCAAATTAACTGGTTATAATATTATAAGACGTGATAGAAACGATGGTAAAGGAGGGGTTGCCATAATAATTTCTAATAAACTTTCATTTGAAGAAATCTGTTTTACAAACAATTTTGGAGATCTTGAATTGTGCGGCGCTAAAGTTTTAATCAACAAGGTGTGGTATAATTTTCTCTCTGTTTATAGAGCACCCAGTTCTAATGTAAATACAAATCAGTGGATCAATTTATTGTCAATGTTTTCCAATGTTATTATTGGAGGTGATTTTAATGCACATCATGGTCTCTGGGGCTCTCCGTATTCTAACAAAGAAGGTGTCATCTTAGCTGAAGCTATTGCAAACACTGATTTAATCGTCTTAAATACCGGGTTACCTACTAGATTAACACACCACAAAAACTAGAAAATCTTGTATAGACATTAGTTTTGCTTCGCCAAACTTAACAACCCACTTAACCTGGGATGTAGAAGAAGATACACTTGGTTGATCACTTTCCAGTCATTATTAAATTCACTGCTGCATTAATGAACTCAAACATGATTTATCCTATAAGAAAATGGTGTATCAAATCAGCTAATTGGTGGGAGTATCAAAATTTATTAGAAAATTATTTTCCACCTGATACAATCAATTACAATTTAGAACACAAAATTTCCTCTTTGTTAAAGGTATTAATGAAACTGCATCGAAAACCATTAGAGTTAATAAACCATTTATACCCAATAAAAGGAAGCAGGCTGTTTGGTGGGATGAAGATTGTGATGAATACATTAATAAAAGAAAGGAAGCGTTTACCTTATATAAAAAACAAACAAATGAAGTCAATTTTATTAACGTCAAGAAAATTATGGCCGAATGTAAACGGGTGTTTAAAATGAAAGCTAGACAACAATGGATCAAATATTGTAATAAATTAAATAAGAATGTTGCAATTGGCAGCATTTGGAAACAAATTAATATCATTAACAGAAGCCAATCAAAACATGCTAACATTAACGATAACTTAGCTGAAGAAATCTTAAGTAACCTCGCACCACCACATGTTGATGAATATTTACGAATTAATTCTGACACACAAAACCATAATGAATATTGGTTACAAAAGTTTTCACTTCCTGAATTAGATAACGCTATTAGAAAAAATTATAATACATCTCCTGGTCCTGACAACATTTGTTATCCAATGTTGTCTCACTTAGGCCCTTAAAATTTTTTAAGTATTTTTAACGATATGTGGACATCTTCTTGTATTCCACAATGGTTCAAATACAGCTTTGTCATATTAATCCATAAAATTGGTAAAGATCGTAAATTAGTTAGCAGTTACCGACCGATATCACTATCATCATGTGTAACCAAAACTTTTGAGAGGTTGAAAAGTTCAAGTTAGAATATTGGATAACTAAAAATAATATATTACCCTTTAATCAATATGGTTTTAAACCCGGATTTGGTTCATTGGACGCGACAGTTCATTTAGTTACAGATTTGCAACTAGCATTTACTAACAATCACTGCACAGGCGCTCTGTTTTTAGATGTTGCAAATGCTTATGAAAATGTAAATTTATCTATTTTAAGCAAAAAGCTATTTGCCTTAAATCTACCAGCTGTAGTTATCTCAACTATAATAAATCTATTTATTGATAGGAAAGTTTCAATAAGATCAAATAATAAAATTATTGGACCTAGATACACTTCAAAAGGATTACAGCAGGGTTCAGTTTTGAGTCTCCTTCTATTTAATATCTACACCGCAGATCTGCATAAACTAATAAAATCAGATACAACTTGTATCCAATATGCAGATGATTTTGTTATATACTCAACCAAATTAGATTATCAAGAAAGCATTGTCTCACTTAACTGTGTAGCTAGTGCACTCAATAAGTGGTGCATTCAAAATGGGTTTACAATCTCGACAACAAAATCGGCTGTGATTTTTTTACTCGTAAAAGAATACCTATACAACGTGCTATTATGTTAGATAAAACTACATTCCCTGTGCCACAAAGTGTTAAATATCTAGGTATAGTTTTAGACTCAAAGTTACTATGGAGAGAACATATAACACATATTATCAATAAATCCGAAAGAGGTATCAATTTACTTAAACAAGTGTGTAAGTTCTCTTGGGGTGCAAACCAAGAAATTGCTCTTCTCTTTTACAAAGCTTACATAAGGAGCATTATAGATTATGGCTGTACCTTGTATGGATCGGCAATCTTGAAAAAATAGATAGGGTACAATTTAAAGCAATCAAAATTGCATTAGGCGTTATGAAGTCCTCCCCTAATCAAGCCTGTCTTGTTGAAAGTTTAGAACCACCACTATGGAATAGAAGACTCCTTTTAGCATGTAAGTTCTTCTTAAAACAGAAATATAAAAACCCCCAACTGTTTACTAAAATTTACAACATATTCGTCAAAAATCTAACAGAGGTGTACTGGATCAAGAAAAATTGGCCGCCTCTGGCAGAAGCATTTGATAATTGCAATCGTCTTCACTTATTAAACTACTATCCGGAAGGGTCGATATTTAACTTACAATATGAAGCATTATTTATCAAACCTCGTATTATTATACCGATTACTATCGATCTACAAACGCTAACCTGCTTTTTTAAAGAAATAAAATCTGAATTTTCTGTAAATACTGTATTTATATATACTGATGGTTCCAAAACCCATCTTTAGTAAAAAGTGCAGTATATATACCTTTAATTGATTATAAGTACTCATTTACGCTTAACTCCTTATCAAGTATCTTTTCAGCTGAAGCAGCGGCTATCCTGTATGCAATTAAGTGGACCTTAAATAATTGTATTTGTAAGGAAAAAAAAAAAAAACAAAACAATATTAAAAAAGATGAAAAAAAAAAAAAAAAAAAAAAAAAAAAAAAAAAATAAAAAAAAAAAAAAAAAAAAAAAAAAAAAAAAAAAAAAAAAATAAAAAAAAAAAAAAAAAAAAAAAAAAAAAAAAAAAAAAAAAAAAAAAAAAAAAAAAAAAAAAAAAAAACGTAGAGTATTTGTTCAGATTCCCAATCGGTGCTTAAAAGCATCAAAACTTTCGAGATAGTAGTAAATTCTCAAATCCTATTATTTGTGAGATTATAGAATATCTTTATATTAGCATTAGACAAAACATTAGTATATGCCTTCTATGGGTTAAATCTCATAGCAATATTAAAGCAGTACTTATAACCTTATAGCAGACAATATAGCTAAAGATCAAACTAACAACTGGGAACATAACAATAACCTTTTGCTTGGGGATGTTTTCTCGTATATTAAGAATGAATGTCGTATTATGTGGGAACGTAGATGGCAAGAATATGGTAAAAGTTCAAAACATTTTATTATGAAATTCATCCACATATACCAGTTCATCATTGGTACAATAAAAATCCTACCTTTTAGTCGGTATTTTATATCAACCCTTAGTCGGCTAAAACTAAATCATGGAAGATTTCCTTCTCATTTACATAAAATTGGAATCACAGACAATCCCTTTTGTGACTGTGGAGCAGTTGGCAACCTTTGTCATATATTGTTCAATTGTCAAATATACAACCAGTTAATTAATCAACTTTTTGAATTGTTAATAGAAAATGGTATTTCCCTACCAATTTGGTTACCCGATATATTCAAAACAAAGAAAGTTGCACTATATAAAATAATATTTCAATTCTTAAACAATATTAAATGATCTATTTAATAAAAAATAACACAATTTAATATTTCGTGACTAATACACTTGATGGAAAGGTCAAAAAAAAAATTTAGGTTTCATTTGAAAATGTTTTTTCGAACGAAGAAAGAGTTTTTATGGTGAAGTTTGCTAACACGCCTACTAATAGCAACAGCTATACGAACTAATTTTAGCTTCATTTGGATACCAAAACCATTAACCTATGACCCGTTTTTAAAAGCATCACCCTGTATCTGTATCTGGGATAAATATCATGAAATCAATGTCAGATGTAAGCGTACCTTTACTTGTGGACTGGATAAAAAACTAATTTTTTGACACATTGGCTATATCTTTTATATTTAGGCCAAATAAAATGTCTTGGATTTTTTAGACTGCTTTAAAAATTAATTTTAAATTTATCATTACTTAATTTTTTGACAACACAATTAATAAACCAGTTTTCTTCGTAAAAACAACGTAAAAATAATTGCAAATTATTACAGTGTTTTCTGCATCTAGCATTTCACTGTTGTCATACTGTTCAGAGAAGCATTCACCACTCGTTGCAAAGGATCAGTGCTAATTCTTTATGGGGCTTATTCCAACAACCAACATAAGGAATTTCTTCATCACAGTTAATTTGTCGCCTAGATTTACTCTTTACTTTTTCATATTGCATGTCCTTGTTTTGTTCAACCTTACTGAAATTACGTACAATACGTTATATATACTCGGATCTTCTAAGCAATTTTCCTCAGACGACTTTTCTCCGGGAAAAGCGTTTAACATTTTATTGATGTCTTCTTGATCATCTTATCTCTGGTCTTCGATGGATGCCACATGTTTTTTGGATTTTTGTTCCTCGCTATCCCAATCAACAACAACTGCAGGTTTATTCCAACTATCTTTTTCGACGGGCATTTCTAAATTTGTAAACTGACTTAAAGCATCTTCTAAGGCGTTTTTTAATAGTATTTACGATCACTTCATGTAAAACTCTTTATATCTACATAGTCATCATGACCTTTACTTTCAGTGGAATATTTCTGTTCCCGTGAAAATACCTGTTAAATTGTGTAATATGTTATTTACACTTTTAATTTTCTGTAAGCATTGAATAATTCCTTTAATACTAACATTAATGACGGTGGAGTACGTTGAAGTAGGGATCGAATCGTTGCAAATGTTTTTCCACAAGCCTGGCTACTAAAATGCCATAGAAGAAACATATTACTCAACAAACTTGGAGACTCCCGATAATAATGTTAACTAAGACGTGTGCGTTTATCCAGGCACATGTAATAAAATTTGTGCCCACAGTCCAGTTATGATTTTGTGAAATCCAATATCATCAAATCCTAAGAAATAATACACAAAACCATATATTATATAATCAACTTGCGATACCTAGATCTGCATGTAAAAATGATGTCGTAGCTAAATTCACCGTTTTTAAATAAGTACGGCCACCTTTTTCTAACACAGTTAGCATTCGTTCTGTACAAATTTTGTGTGCTGCTCTGTAGTTGATTTTATCTTCTAATTTGAGTGTGTATTAAAGTAAGCAAGTGCTATCTTTAGAAAAAGTCCACAGATAAAATAAAATTTCCTAACCCATTCTAAGCTTTTAGAATTTAAGAATCCAGTACGCAGTTTCGTGGCAATGTGAACAGCATCTTGAATCAGAACTTCTATACCCTGCTCGGTACCATTTCCAACCGGGTTTTTCCAAGTTTATCCTAAAACAGTAATTATTCTACGATTTTGTAAATTTTGTTCTATGTTTTCCCGTCTATGGATGAAATCTTTATAAGTAAACTTATTATTCGTTCCAGAAATCGATAAACAAAATCCTGGAGTGTGCATTTCCAAGAGGTTGCATCATTATAATATACGTATAATTGGATTTAATGGAATTGTTAAAGGTATCTTGAATAAATTTAGCAGACTTTGCCCAAAAGGTGTCTGAGGGGATCCCTTTTATTAGTTGTAGAGTAAACCAACCAGGCTCATATTCGATTTTCCATGTTACTCTTCTGGCATTCTCATTTACTTACACAAATTGTCGATGATTGTGTTGTTGTAAAAAGCTTAAAAGTACATCATAGTCGAAGATTCCTTCTTCAATCTTATTGGTGGTTTTTTTCTACATATCTGTTTAAGGAACTTATCGAAGGTAGAATATTTGTTAGGTTTTGGTGAATAGTTTCATAAATAAAGTCCAAATTGTTTAATTGTATCGTTGTAAATATTCTTAGCGCAATTTTTCATCGCAACATCTAGCAGCATCTTTAACAAAGTACTGTTACTTTTATTCACAGCCATACCGCCCTGAATATTATTTACAGCCGATTTTAGTTGTAAACAAATTTGGTTAGCTGCATCTGCTTCGGTGTTAGCAATTTTTGTGTTATCATATTCTACTTTGTTGATTAAATAAAGGTATTTTGTAATTGATTCTTGATGGATAGCAATTGCTTCGCATTTTCTTCTCCTTCTTTCGACTCTTTGGTATTTACTACTCTTCTATTTTGAAGACATAGAGTCATCATCACTATTTCATTAAGCTTAGTAACAGAAATATAATTAAATAGTCCGTGTTTTTTAAGTTCAACCGGTGTTAGTAGAGCTTTTGCTGAATCCGTTGATGCCGTCTGAATATGAACGTTAAGATGTTAATGGAAATTGCCAAATGTATGTACATCATTTCGCAAAATTGAGTTTTTGCAAAGATTTTTGTGATTTTATATTTTATTTTGCAAAAGCAATCTATTCTGCAAACAATTTCACTTTCATTGTTCAATTTAGATTCAAACAATATAGAGTCAAACTTTTGTTTAAAATACTTCCATTGATTTTCGGTACATTTACTTTTGAACCAGCTCTTGACGATCCTGGAAATGTGCATACACTCATTTGTAAAATTGATAAAGTTAATTTCAAATCTAGTTCAGCTCTCCCTAAAATACATTCCTCTTCGACTTTGTCTGTAAAGTATGGAAACAAGTTGAAGCATTTCCAAGTAACTTTCACATATATTGATTAAAATGAAATGTAAATATGGCAAAATTCTGGTCTTACTTTGTTCTTCACATTGGTATATTCATTTGGCTCAACTCCAAACTGGGTTCGATATAGAAAAAAACACCTTGTTTGTATTCACCCTTGAAGCTAGGTCAATAGAAACATATATGGTTTGCTGACTAACTTTGGGATTGTATCACTCCTTGGGTGTATAGTAACAGCGAAGATGCTTTTAGTGGCGTAAGGAAAGCATACAAAACATAATAATCAATGTAGTAGGAAAAAAATCACGTGAATTGTAAATTATATTTTATTCATTCTATAACTTGAACTTAAACTAGTATTGCTTGTCAAAATAAAGAAAAGAATAGGATATACCTAAACAAAAAACACATACAAAGGTCGGAAATCTACCCTCTACCTGAGGAACTTAAAAACTTTGGCATTAGAACACAACACAAAATGATATAAACGAGAGTTAGTCAAGAATATTCTGACTTATGGGAAATCTTAAAGGTTTCTATTTCTATGACTTTTAACTTTATCGCTATTTACTTTCGTCACTGCAAACAGTTGTCCGAATACATGAACCCCGAGTCTGATTTAGTCGGCTTGCTTCTACGAACCTGGCCACTATTTCTTCTCGATTTTCATTGAAATTTTTAACTTGTCCAATGAAATATTTATATCTCTTTATTTTGGTAGGATTCTGGGTCTCGAAGCTAGCAAGTAACCACATGTCTGAGTGAATATCTTGTTTTTTCTACTAAATAAACGTCATTAAAAAATCTTCCATGCCTGTGAACTTCATGTTTTCTGACTGTGTTAATAGATCCTCCTTTCTTTTCTTCATCTTCTCTTCATTCGTCTGTCTTTGATCTACCTTCGTGAACTCTATCTCCTTCCACTCTATCTGCCTCAACCCCATCTTCTCTAATATAAGATACACCGTCTTCTTCTTTTTCTTCTCTGAAATCTTCATATATATACCTCCATAAATCCATACGTAACTACAAATACCTTCAATAAATCCTGTAATTGAAATTTGAATCCTCTGCTAAGTCAGGTTTCTTTTGCTGGCATTTCCTCCTTAAATAAAAATCTCACATGACTTTCTTTGCGAGGGTTTTTTTACATCAGAGAGTATATTAACTTTTTGATTATTGTTAACAATCAATGATCTTTTTACCAATTTCTCTTCAGTCTCTTCTGTCTGCCTCTTGGGACTTGGCCCAGTGAAAACTATTTTATTGTCATTGGATTTTGTACTCAGGAATTTCTTTAATATGACCTTCTTTATGAGTCTTAGTTCGAGTCTCTAAACATTTTGTATAATTTATCGCATTAGGATTCCACGGAAATAGACCGCAAGTTACGAAAACTATTTTGAAGAGTTTCTGACTTCACTTCATCTATTACAGTTTTAAGTACACTAGCAAACGTCTCTCTGGTTACGGCTTGTTTAGGGTTAGCTCTGTTCCATTTTAAATGAGCATTGAACGTCGACATATCGGCAGGTTGGAAAATTCTGTTTTATTCGGATACAACGATAATGTTCAATTATGTGCAAAGTTGACTCAGGTCATAAGTAAGGTGGGAACTATGACCATTAAGGAAAAAGTAGGACATGAAAAGTGATTTTGTTGTGAATAAGGTATTGATAAAAATATTTTCAATGCATTCATAAAATAATTGGGCGGTCATCCAACCATTAATGCTATTTCTAGTTTCTATCATTTGGGCATTGAAGAAATTACCTCTTATGGGACTCGTTTATAGGGATACACAACCATTGGTAGAACCATTTTGCCCACTGCTGAAAAGGTAAATATGACAGTCACAATCGATTTGGCAGGACCTTGTTCAATTTCCTAGATATTCTTGGTGCCATGTGGGGCTAACACTTCTTTATTTTTGGGATATAGGGTAAAGTTTGTTTGTCACTATTACGGCTCTTTCGGGATTAAATAGAATATCTTTTAGGTAGAATTCGATTTTAAAAAACACTTTTATATTGTCTTTGGAAACATTTGCACTAGCTACAGTGACACCTTCTGCCCCTCTGTGCGTTAATTCAGAATTTTTCTTAAAAACGAATGGTACCAGCCGTGTTGGGGCATGGTATGTTTGAAAGAATTTGGTCTCGGCTCTATGTCTAAAAACTCTTTTACCGATTCCTGAAAGTCGTCCTTCACAGCAATATTCTGTTTAATTTATTTAAATATTTTTATGATATACATTGTTATGGGCATCGTCCGCCGCCTTTCTTTTCTCGTAGGCTTCTTTCGCTACTTTTTACACTCCAATTTTTATACCACGGTTTTTGCGCGTCTCGTTTTTCCGTCGGTTTTTTTCAGACACCTATTAGCGCAAATATAATAAATATTGCCCGTCCAGATGAACTCGCAACAAAATGATTTCACGTCGAAGCGGCGGTTTCGAGATGGCGGCGTCGAAGTGGTCGCTTCGAAATAAGGCGTACCGATAATAATAATCCCTCAAGCAGGGGTAGTCACCCCTTTAAAAACTTTAATAAGGAATATGGGGTCAGGTATTATTTGTTCGGAAGCTTAGGTCATTACTTGCATCGTGGTATGTTTTAATTGATTTTGTAGTGTAACGATTGGATAATACAGTGTGCTCTAACAAAATAATGTCCTTGGTCAAGTGAGCCATTACAAGTAAACTATGTGACAGTTACGTAAATGAGAAGACGATATGATTTTATCTAACAATTATTTCTCACAGAGGGGTAAGCATCCCTTTAACAATTTTTTTTGGAATGTGAAATGTTTTTTTATTGTGCCTCAGGTATCGTTTACTTACAGGGTGTACACGCAATACAATAATAATGCAGAAAAATTAGGCTACATTTTTTTATTCTCTTTATCCGAGACTTGGAAAGATTAAAAAATCGATAACCCCCACATATGTTACATAACGTAAGATATTCCTTTGAAGCTAGGCTACACAATTGTATGCGAGTCCAACATTTATTGAATGAAATTTTGTATCAATTCTAAGAAACTTGTGACAAAGAGATTGCTTTTTCGGCAGATTAAGCCACTTTAATAATAAAAACAGATGAAAAACATACAATTGTTACATGTCACAAACAAGATAAAAACAATAGTTTGTACGTAATTAAAGAGAAAAAACACACTGATAACTACATCTAATTATGTAAAAAAAAACAAACAAATTAATTTAAGAAAGTTATCACATAAAAAAAAGCAATTGAATCTAAAACACAACTAAGTGTCAACTAACAAAAACATTTATTCTTTTTTAGATACATTTAATAGTAGATTATACCACGAGTCAATAATGATAGCTATTATTCCCGAGTTTTACATTAATTTGAGATTTTCAGTGAACAACTTTATTTGTTAACAACATTAAAATTAGTAATATTACAATTAATAAACTGAATTGGTTGTGCACTATTAATAAGTTTAGTAATAGTAGCTGCCTTCAGCTACCTGCGTCGACTTCCAACCTCCATGACGATTTAATGCGGTTATATCGCCTCCTGCATCAATGTACAGAGTGGGCAGATGACCTGCGGTAACAGTGGCCGGTATAACTTTCAGGATTTGGCAAATTTAAATATATGGCAATTTGTTTACCAATCTCTGCAAATTTGTTTTTCCCAATACGTTGTATTGTACATTCCGATTTTTGATAAGTTATAAAAAACGAATTGATTTTTATATGAGACGGACGGAGATCAATGTACTTTTTTACAATTTTGTAAAACGCACCGTTTATGATGAATGTTCGTACAATTTTAGTTTTAGTTTTGGGTATTGTTATTAATAACAAATTAAAAAATGTGTCTTTGTATTTACCTTATGTAAAAAGATAAACTTGATCAGGTGCTTTGTCAATAAATCTCCTAATTTGTTCGGGGGTCAGAGTGGAAGACTTCTTTGGTTCGAATCCTTCTGATTTTCTTTTTAAAAATTCCCGTAGTTTGCCATATTTTTCCAGATTAATATCATGGTTTATACTCAACATAGATTTAAGCATTGAGTAGAATGACCATAATGAAGATGGTTTGTATTGTGTACTTCAGCAAAATACGCCAACACAACATTTTCGAAAAACGAGTTTGCGTTCTTTCGAAGACGCCATTCGTTAAAACTTGCGTAAGTTTTATTATAAATGCACTTCGATTTTTCAGGTATTAAGGTAGATATTGTTACTGCAGCTAGTTGTGCAATTTCTGGAGGTGTAGAAGTAAAAAACTCTTGATTTTCATCCATTTTCACACACAAATAGATACACAAACACTACGCGTTTGACACTTGTCAGTTTGCGTGTTTTGTTTCTAGGGTAGGCATGATTTAATTTCAGAAATTGTGTGATTGGAGTTCAGGAGGAATAATGACCATTAAACCCTAGTCATTATTCCCTGTGAGAATAATATATGGCATTATACTGCAAAAATACAATACTAACATTATATATTAGTCGTAGATAAAAAGATTAAATATACTCACTTGTCAGGACTAGATGAGTTATAAAATGTCGGCAAATTGGGAACAAACACGTTGATGGTAATTTCCTCCGTAACTTTTTACCTTGGACATCCTGTATAATAAAAATTAAATATGGTCTAGACGTCCACACTTTAAATTTAAGTAACAAAGATGTAATCACACTACCTATAGGGGAACGTGGGGGTAATATCGACTACTTAAGCACTATTCAAAATTTCAAACAGTAATGTTTGTAATAAGAAGCTCAAATTGTACAATTGCTTGGTTAATTTATCTACTATGATTTTTTAAACAACCAAATGGTTTTGCATAAAGTACCTATGTTTTAAAACAAAAACAAAAAAGTTGGGTAATTTCGACCGGTAGGATAATATCGACCACTGTGGAGGGTAAAATCGATCATGAAGTAATGTTTTGAAATAAATTTATATTCAGCTATATTACACTAAGCATTCGTTACAAATATACACTGATGCTTTTTCGGCACTAGTACAATCAGCATGGGCCCAAGATGCACAGGAGCGACACCGCCACCAAACGTCATTGGCGTATCCAAATTGTTTACAAATAGTGCAGATGTCTTTATTTTCCTTTCCTTTCTTTCCAGTTGGGTTTTTTCTGTGCCTGTAATTTTTCTTGTGACTTTTCTTAATTTTTCTTTTTCCTCCTTTTTGCTTTTCTCTATCTTATTTTCAAGCTCTTCTTTTATTGGAGTGGATGTCAATATTTTAGAGTGTTGCCTTTTCCGCTGTGAAATTCTTGGTTAAAAAACTGGAGCTGAATATAAGTCTTGAAAGAAATATTAGTTTTTGTTTCTTTGGGCTTTACGGTTTTATCATCATCATCGGTTAAATAATCTTCAGCAACTTCTTCCAAACTAAGCTCAGATTCAGACGAATCTGATGGCAATCTATTTCTTCAGATATTGGATCTGCCTGCAACAGTTCCACTTGCTCCTGGTTGTGGAGATGGCGTACGATGTTTGGGCTGTATTGGCTTCGAAATACCCTGGTGTGTTTCTTTAGTTAATGGTACATCTTCTGGAGTCGTTGAGTTTCGCTCATCCTCAGTTACTCCAACGATGGGAAGAAAGTCTTCCTCGCAAAATACATCTCGATTGATCGGAAATATTCCGGTGGTTTTAAATCCGTTTAAAGCTTTCTCTATCGTAGTTACTCGATTATACGCATTTCCAAAAAGTTCGGCTATGTCGGTGTCTTTAATTTTATCATAATTTCTGCTTTTCATGTATTTATCGCATTCTTGGTGGTATGAAGTTTTTAAAGGCTTAAAAGAATGTTACGTCTAAAGGCTGAGTTCGATGAGAAGTGTGAGGTGGAAGTGATAATAAATGAATCCAAAATTACGACTGAACGTATATATGTGGGTAAAGAGGAATGAGTGGAATGAATGCCGTAAACAGTTCCTCTGTTATCCATCCAGATTTTGAACACTTGAATATGGCACCTGCCGGCCATTTTCCAAGCCATCTTTCATTCTTAATCTTTTAAATATAAACATGGGTGGGATATATTGCCCTGATGCGCGGAAGCAGCATACTATCGTAGTATTTTTCACCTTTTTTGCTATTATCCGACCTGGATTGTGGACATTGGAAATGCCCGTTTGTCAACGTTGTAGATACGATGAACTTCAAAATTGTATTTTTCAAATAGTGAGTCTAGATTATCAAAAAAAAAAGATTCATTTCAGATTTGTTGTGCTAAGGCTAGTGGCTTCCGGTTTGCGAAAACTAAGCTGCGGATAACGTCCCATCAATGAATATAGCCAATCTTTTCACACATTCCTTTATCCAGATTAAAAGGATGTACAATGTTATTTTTCTCTGCATATTTAAACACTAACATGCGTATGCTTTGAGCTGTGAGACCATAAAATAATTTTGACATGTTTAATATCGTACTAACAATTTCTTCTTTCTGCTCTTCGGAAAACCGGTTTTCTTTCTAATGTATTTTTTTTTTGCTTGAAATCTACCTCTTAGCCTATCCTGAAGTGTACCATATGGAACCTCAAACATTTTAGCTGCACTCCTAATGGATGACTGTTGTTCTCTCACAGCATTTATCGCCCTTTTCATGGACTCTTCCGTCCACGAAGACCGTCCAGTTTTTCGTACATACGTCCGCGGCATCTGAAATGAAATAGCGTTTTTTATCTACCTACCTTATTAGATTTTCTTACGCACTGGAATTAAAATAACATTACTAATTTTGCCGAACTTGCCAAATGTATACATATACTAATTGGGGTAATATCGACCAACGGAGGGTAAAATCGACCAACGTGATCGATTTTACCCGAACCAGTATACTTGACCTTCAAAAATTTTGTTTACGAAAAAATTTACATTAGAAATGCAACAAATTACACTCAGATTGTGGAAAAATATCCGCTTTATCTTAAGAACGTAAAATGCAAAACATTTAGCAAATCTGAACCTAACCATACCTTAATAAAAAAAAGAAAACTCGAGACACTACTAAAAATTACAACATACACACAGATCCAGTGATGGTATCGTACTAACCGTACGTATAAGGCACACAGGAAGGCTTCTACCGTCTGCGCGGTAACGGTCTCTTGAATGGCGCCAAGTTTAAGAGATTTCTAAGTGGTGGATTTTGTCCGATGGTCGATATTCCCCCACGTTCTCCTACATAAAGTATCTTTAGAACCAGGCGAAACACATTATTCAAACTGGTAATCTATCAAGAAATATACATGGTGCCATTGAAAAAAAAAAAAAAAATACTGCAATAATAGAAATAAGGTTGAACAATAGATTTTCTCTAAACCTAGGCTGTGATTTGTAAAACAAAAATAAAATAATAATAGCGGTAGTGATAAGTTAAATCACCTAAATTTATTTTATTTCTAGAACACTGTACAATCCAATTTATTTTAAAATGTTGTCTAGATGAATGTCGATTTTTAAACTATGTTTTGTTTGACAAACAATTTTGATACTGATGTCTTCCATTTTGACGTTTCTGCAATTTGGAACAATGCGGGTGTAATTCTTACAAAATTATTCTTTGCTTGATATTCTGCTCAGTTGTCAGAGTTTTCTTATAAACATACATACCTCCATAAAAAAAGTGGAGTTTGGTTATATCGGTGGACCTTCCAAGTCATCTAACTTACCTCACCCCTTCCAATCCAACAAATGTGTAACAAATCTCTCAACCCTGTTGCGAAAAATGGGCCAGAGCTCGATCTATTTTGGGCTTGAATATTTGGTGGTAAATTTTTTAAAAGACAAAAAATGTTTTATTGCTTTTTTTATTGTCTACATTTTTATGTTCTTTAATTTCATTTCCTCTACTAATATGTAAAATCTGGCATATCTCTATTCAACTCAAACGTCCTTCTCCAATACTTTTCTTGAATTCTTTCTGATTTTCCCATTCCTTCCACCCCCAAGTCTCCATTCCGTACATTATTGCATGTTTAACTAACTTTTCAAACATACATTTCCATATTATAAGCTTAAAGTCAAAATTGTTGATGAAACCTTTTTTCATTAATGTCTACAAAAATTTTTGAAATCTTTAATAACGACATGGAGATATTTGTGGTTCTTTGTAAATTTCGGTTTAATTAGTGAAGTTACACACTGTTCTGATTTAAAAGTTATTTTTTGAATCACCCTTTATAAAATAAGAACAACTATTTAACGTGTCGTGAGCCTTCTTGTATTAAAGTTTACACTATATAATATAACTCGGACAAAAACAGATGTAATACCGTTTTTTTAAAGAATTTTTTATGGTTTGAGTTGTGAAAGTTTAAAATTGACCAATTACGAATGCTTTGATCATACCTTCCCGCTACATATTTTTGAGTCACTAGGAAACAGAAAAAATCCATTTTTTAAATTGTTGCGTATTACTTGGCAACATAACTTACACCTAAAGAATTATTTAGAAAGTTTTTCACGATTGGTCAAGCTAAAACCTTTACAATTTAGATAGATTTTTTTCTTTCAACTACATTACTATATTTCTCAGGAAAATCTGCAATTCTGGGCTCTTATACTTATTCTGGAACACCCTATATAGGAACAAACAGTAAAAAATACAAAGATTTGCAAAAAAATACATAATGTACCTACCACTTTAAAAATTATTTTTGTGGCGTCATGCTTTTTTGACTACTCTGTCTATAAAACATAATTACCCAAAAATATAGTTAACTTAGTGAAAGTTTTATTAAAACTATTTTATTACATTTTTAACTCCTGCGGAGTTATGGAAAAATTACGTTAACTTGGCTCAGAATAGTGAGCTTTTTTATTATTTATATGGGAATCTCGGAAACTATAGAAAGTCGTTAATTAACACAGATTTTTGAATTTTAAAATATTTAGTTTACACATTTTTATTTCAAATAAAAATATTTCATAATTTAATTACACACAGATTTTGTTTAAACTATTTCTTGATCCGATAAGTGATTACTGAGATATAACAATTATGTGACAATAATTGTTGTAATAAAGTTGAGAGAAAAAAGTTGTTTCAAATTCTATTGTATATAGCTTTTGTTTGAACCATTTTTTTAAAACATAATTTTATTTTCGCTTATCGGGGTTATGTGGAGTTCTGCGGTAAACGTTTGTTTTGCTTCTTGCCGTAAGGAATAAAAAAAGACAAAATCATCATCATAATTTAGAGGTGGACAAATACGCATTAACAGATGTAGTGTAGCGGTTTTTGTCTTCAAGGTATAATGCAACGTTACTTTTCTTGGTTGTGAAGTGTTATACAGGGTGGGGCACTTCCAACGAATTATTTTGTAGCATTAAAACAAAAAATAATCCTAAAAATCTTAAGGCATACATATATTGATATGATTTGAGACCACATTTAAAAAAAATTTTGGATTGTACAACGTTCTCCAGAATGGGTTATTTTAAATGGATCACCTTGTATTTTTCTATTTTTAAATTTCTATACCTACTTACTTTCGTTTCTGAGATAAATCGATTTTAACTGATTTGCAGATCCTCCAAAAAAATACAATCATTTCAAAATAAATATGAACAAGCAACTTTGTCTTACACCACCTTACTAAGAGCTTTCAACATCTTTTTTTGCAATATTTACTTTTACGTTATGATGTACAGGGTGTTTTTAATGCTACCGCATAACACTAAACCTTTAAAACTTAAATAACTTCTTAACTTAAATGGTACACCCTGTATTTGTGTAGTCTGTTGGAACTAATTGCCTTTCAGTCGGTATAGGGTTACCAACCCCTAACTCTCTTTAAGATATTTTAAAATTTGGTAGTTTAACAATTTACGATTTACTGGAATCTAAGTTACCAGTGAGATATCTGTAAAGTGAACATTATCTTGTAACCACTTTTAATGTATAGGCCGATTCAACTTTAAAATTAACATTA
This sequence comes from Abscondita cerata, assembly GCA_030710515.1. NCBI lineage: Eukaryota > Metazoa > Arthropoda > Insecta > Coleoptera > Lampyridae > Abscondita > Abscondita cerata. The sequence goes on from JALBCR010002936.1 coordinate 108,400, forward strand.
AACAAAAAAATAACAAAAATGTGCTCATGTCTTATCCCGGCCTCTAAGAGTCAGTCGAATCACGCCCACCGGTCACAAACAACAACCTTTATTTTTACTGCAAAACCGATTACACTGTAAATATTGTTAAAAAATTTTAAAATAATGGTTTCAGAAATTATCGTACCACTATTAGAACGATTTTTATCAGTTTTAGTTAACATGTTAAAGTTTGTCGATTTGTACAGTGTGATCCATTTTGATGTACTAAATAACGGTTGCTGTTATTAAACATCAGTAAATTGTGACTGGTGAGCGTGATTCGACTGACTATAGCCCGGAATACTAGCCATAAGCACATTTTGTGTTTTTTTTTGAAAAACTTAGATTCCAGTAAATCGCAAATTGTTAAACTAGCTAATTTTAAAATATCTCGAAAACTATGAGAGTTAGGGGTTAGTAACCCTAATACCGACTAAAATATAATTAGTTCCACCTTTCAACAGGGTAAAGAAATGTAGGGCGTTCCATTTAAGTTAAGCAAGTTATTTAAGTTTTAAGTTGTTAGTATTATGCGGTAGTATTAAAAACATCCTGTACATCATAACATAATAGTAAATTGCAAAAGGATTCTGAGAGCTCTTAGTAAGGTGGTGTAAGTGAAATTTGCTTGTTCTTACTTATCCTGAAGTTATTGTATTTTTTGGAAGCTCTGCAAATCAGGTAAAATCGATTTATCTCCAAAACAAGTAAGTAGGTATAAGAATGTGTTATAGAACATACATTATTTTTATCGTACAATTCAAAAATAGAAAAAATTCAGAGTGTTTCTTTTCAAATCACCCAACTTTTATATGGCACGTGTTTCTAGAGCACCCTGTACAATCCAAAATATTTCTAAAATGTGGTTTCAAAGAATCTCAATATATGTATGCTTTACGATTTCTTAGATTATTTGTCGTTTTAAGGCTACAGAATAATTCGTTGGTGTCCCACTCTGTATGTATTATAAGTATGTGTTTTATGATTTATTATGGCATGTATGTTTCATAATTTTAATGTTCTTATTAATCAAGTTTTTTATTTAATTATCATTGTTGTAATGCATTTTATCAAAAACTAAATCTTTTAGGCATGCTGGCGCTAATAAAAATTAACGAAACGTCGGCATTATAATTAAAAATTAAATTAAAAATGTTTCGGGCCGACTTCCTGTTTTTACCAATTTGTAAAATTTTCCGGCTGCAAATACATTAACTTATTTCCAAGTTTGTGAATTGGTATAAATGACCAGATTTCTTTTACTTTGAACACGCTGGCAAGACGTCGACGTAAAACCAAGAACGCAACTACTTCAAACTCTGAACCCAAAATATACCAGAACAAAAAACGTGATAAATCCATGCAACAAGGTAGCCAAATACACTCGGAAACATTGGTTTTTCCTTTAATCGTGAATATATGTCTACGGCAGCCACACCATATTTGTAATACGTCGATTTTCCTACCGAACGTTCTTTACGTATTTCACACCGCGTAATAAGCGTTAGTGTAATTTCGCCTTTCCTTTAAGTTCGTTCGATATTTGACAACCGTTTTTTAGCAGATGGCACTATTATAAGAAAATACTGATTTTACCTAAGATCCCTCTTAAAATTTCATCCCAATTAAAGCAATCTTACGTTTCGTCTTGAAAAAACTATTTTGGTTTATCTAGTTATATGAAGTTTGGGGAATCTAACCTAACAAGTGTGAGTAATGATCCTTTTGTTTTTTAATAAGAGGAAATGTTTCAGTAAAAAGTAAATTCAGTTTGTAACAATGTTATTGTTAAGAAACAGTGTTTGATGTGGCAGATTTACAATTTTCTGGTCCTGAGGCTTCTCTTTATATGGGGTGTAGCATTTTTTTCATACTTTGTTGTGCTTGAAGTTAATGTTCAATATAAAACTTAATTGGCAAAAACTTTGAAAAAATACACTAACATTAAAATGGCATTAACGGTCTGTGTTTTAGAAAACAATAAATTGGGGCCTGTTGCTCAAGAAGCCTCATGGTAGATCTTCTGTTGGAAACGCTCTAATAGCGAAAACGCTAGCCCATGTAGCACAGATTCGAACTGTTTTCATGTGCTACTGACTTTCATTTTATTTGCGTATTTATTTATTATACCTGGAAGTACTTTTCAAATCCTTTATTTAATAAATTCACACGCACCAAACGGGGTAAAATGAATAGACTGTAACAAGACATTCTAATCCATTGCTATCGGAGAAAATGCATTACTTATACTAATATTGTGAAAAGAAATTATTAGAGGAACATAAGTAATATAGAAATTAGATGTCTAATTTATTTATTTATTTAATCGTATGGTACATTTTAAATATTGTATTGTGATGTAAGTGTTATGTATGGTGCCCTAGAAGATCAGTATAAACCTGTACAGTGTGGTGACGAAACCGTGTGCAATAGCGGATTGGTTCGTCTTGGCAAAGCATTTACTTCAAGGGTTAGGAAAACCACTAAAACCTAAACATGCCAATCCTTACCCACCTTAGTATTCACATGTAATAATATTAATTAAGTGTGTAATGTGATTGTGTTTTGTGAAATTGTGTTGTACATTTTTTCCTAATTATCCGGGAGGTCTTGATGACCAGGTCCGGAAACCAAAGTGGTGATTCTCAGGAACAATATGTTTTTCTTGTTGACTATGAGTACTGTAAGGTACTGATCACCTTCCATATTTTATATTTGCACCAAAAACCCTTAAAAAACACACACGAAAAAAAACTTTAAAGAAAATTGACGTACGTTTTGACGTTTAATTCCGGAAACCAAAGTTGGGATTCTCAGGATCAACATGTTTTTCTTGTTGACTATGAAGTACTGTAAGGTACTGATCACCTTCCATATTTTATATTTGCACCAAAAACCCTTAAAAAACACACACGAAAAACTCTAAAGAGAAAATTGACGTACGTTTTTACGTTAAATAAATGACAAAAAAAATTAAAAATGGAACACAAAAGAATGTTCTTTTAATTCGTTTCTTTAATTTTATTGGTTTGTTACGAAAGAGATTAGAACGACTTAAAACTAATACAATACGTGGTGGGTGGGCACTATCATTTTAAAGTCTTGGGAAAACATTAAAATGATTTTTTGAAAATTTGCAGACGACAGGTTTTGGATAATTGGGTAACAGGTTGCCATATTAAATTTGAAGTTCCTAACTTATACTATAACGATGTTGTGACTGTAGAAAAGCTGCATTGGTTTAGCGTATACCAACAAAACAACAGAATTAGGTTTAAATTTAACCTGCAGCATATTGTTAATACTTTCAATTTTTATTTTTTTTTATCTCATTATCATTATATCTCGAAGACAAAAGTACGCTACACAAAATGTTTTGTTTACCTCTAAATTGTGAAAAAGTGTTTAAAAGTATTTTTCTATATCTTGCAGCAAGAGAAAAAAACAATTTGAAGAAAATTAACAGAATTGAGTTTCTTCAGATATCTAATAGGTATTAAAGTTTTTTCTTAATTTTGAACATGTCATCTTGTTCGGCTACTAATTCTGCAAATATTTTTGAATTAACCTTTTTGTATCTGATAGTTTCCGAAATCTCGATATTAATAATAAATCACTCTGTATATTATATAAGATGTGTAGTAAAATTGTGCTTATTTAATTCAAAATGCGTTATAGAGTACACTGAAACCTTCATAACGAACACTTATGGACGTCCGTAAAGTTAGCACCCCATTTCTCAAAATTTTTATTTTTAAAGTTGTTACCGGTTGTTCTAAACTTGTACTACATTGTTCCAAAACAAAAAACTACTTTTTTAATTGGCACCTATTTATGCAAGTATCGAAAAATTCAATACTGTTTTACATTGTTCTAGCTTATAAATTGAATTATGGATTTGTTCGTTCGGGACAATGCTATGAACAACTATAACAATGTAGAACAGTATTGAATTTTTTGATATTTGCAAAAAGGGGTGCCAACTCATAACCTGCTTTTTAATTTTGAGCCTATAATTTGATTTATGGATTTGTTCTTTTGGAACAATGTTTAGAACAATTAGGAGAACGTAGAACAGTACCGAAATTTTAGGGGTGCCAGCTCAAAGGTTTTTTTTATTTTAGAACTATTTGAGTTGAAACTCTGGAACAATGTAGAACAAAGTGAGAACAATCAGTAACAACCTTTAAAATTAAACATTTTGTGAAATTGAGTGCTAACTTCACTTACGTGACATATGGGGCAGTGAAACTGTTTTTGAAGACAGGTGTTTATTATTCTGTTTCCTCTTTTAAATCACCAAAAAAAACAAACAAAATATTTACCCTCCTAATAATACAAAATTTTCTTGTATTACACTTTATATATTTTTCTCTTTCCCTTCTCATTTTTTTCTCTTTCTTTAAACCTCTTTCATCCATTTCATTCCCTACCCATTCTCACCTAGTAGTACTCGTCCCACCCTTTCTTCGGTCGGCAATTCCCAACATTTCTTTTAAATGCTCAATATTCTTCCACCCTTCTCTACACTACCTACACATTCACTCTTCATCCTTTCTCCAGTACATATTCTCTCTTTCCTCATTCCCATATCTAAACCTCGCTATTATTCTTTTTCTTTTATACTTCTTTTACCCCTCAGGTATCTTGGAATTTCTTTCGTACTTAACTCCCTGTACTTTTTATTGTGTCTTCCTTCCTTTTCTATGCTTCTTCCCTCCACTCTTAATTGGTTTATCTCTTCTCTCGAGTACCCTACCCTTTCATAGTTAATCCTTTAAGATAGTTAATCCTTAGTTTGTGTAGGTGTACAGGTAAAATTTGTACATTTTAAGATTTTAAAATATTTTCTATTGTTTGTGTTGTTTCTTTACCCCATAGTAGGTTTTCTGTGACATCAACATCCTTGTAAATAAGACCTAATTTTTTTTCTTAAACAAATTTATTGTCATATGAGTTGTTATAAGAAACATTTGTCAGGAGCTCAGAGAAGAGAAAACGTAAAGAAACTGAAAAACTGCCAAAGCTGCTCAACTTCATCATGATTTGAAGAATACAGTTGAATATGTAGATCAGCCATGCACATCAGAAATCGTGTCCCCGTCATCACCGACATACTCATAGTGTATACCTAACTCAATTACGGCCACCATTGCGAAAGAAAAACACCAGGGGCAAGATGCAATTATAATTTCGCCGACTTCAGCTTCACCAACCACCGTGTCTTCTTCAGGACTGACAGGTGTAACTTTAGCAGTATTCTCAGTGATTTTGATAAAATATTTATCGCCAAGCACGGATCCAAAAATGCAGTTTCAAAAAGGCCGATCATTCTGTCTAGTGCTCTATAACCAAAAATGTAACTCGGGAATTGTATACAGAAGGAATTGGCATCGTTACTCGTCTACGTTGGATGTGGCTTACTGCGAGCCGTAATGGGTTTTAAAACTAGAAGTTACGGACCATTAAATTGTGCGACTGGCTTCACTGTTAACTTCTCAGTTTATAAGGCACAGCTTACTATTGATACTGTTTTCTTCACATAGTCCAAATGCAATATATTATATGTTTAACCTAAATAAAACCATTAAGACTCAATTAAACCACACATTTTTGGTAAACAAAAATTACTACGATTTGTATTTACAACTTTTTCTCATAATTTGTAAATTATAGAAGATAAAATTTATCTAACATGGGCAACGCATTCTAATTAAAAAATTATCTGAAGAACGTGTTTACTTATTTTGAATATATTTTATAAATAAGATTGTTATTCAAAATTTTCGACAACTCAAAATTTTCATTTTTGTCTTATAACTCAAAAACGGTTAGACGTATTAAATTTTGCTTTTGGATCTCAGATGTTCTCTATACCTCTTATAATAATGGATTGCGAGAAAAGAGGAGGAGAAAATAAGAATGAATGGAAGATACATAGAAGAACTAATAAGAAGAGATAGAGATACATACATTCAGGAAAGAAGGTCAAAAAATAAAAGAAGGGAAGTACAACAAAAGATACAAAGAAATTATTACCGAACATATGCCGGTATATTTAAAAAAATAAGAAGAAGATACAGGATAAAAAGTAAAAGCAAGGTTCAGGTGCGGAAGTGAAGAAAACGGGAATAAATATTGGACGAGAAAAGAAAGTGCAGAATGTGTGGAGAATGGTGGGAAAATATAGAGCATATGTTAAATGAGTGTACGGAGTTTAGAATGGAAGAAAAGAGTGGTACTAGGAAAAAGAGGGGAAGGAGAAGGAGGATAAAATAAGTGTTGATGAGATGGGAAAAGCTAAAGTTTTGTTAATTAATTACTTTATGTTGTTTTTCGTAAGTATAAGGAGAATCGAATCATTTGTTATATGTGTTTATGTAAAACAAATAAAGAATATCTATCTATCTATCTAATAAGAGTACTTTCCATTTAAAACCATCGAAAAAACGGGATGGGATAGTTTGGTTCGGTCACTTCGGTATTGCTTTTTCGATACCTGGACGTTTCGGTGCCTGGCCAGTTCAGTGTCGAGCCTCCCTCACTTTTAATTTACATTCTGTTTCTCTGTTTGTTTCTCACCTCTAGCTTTTTTTTCTGACCTTACTCTTAAAATTTCCTCGTATATTTTATATTACATGTTCATCACGCTCACACTCCTATAATTTTTAGCCCCCTTATATACTGGGCATATTATAACTTCTTTCTATTTTTTAGGGAAACTTCTCCTTTCTAAATTCTTTTGAAGATTTTTCTCATTCTTTCCTTCATCATTTCTCCTAAATTTTTTGATCTCTTTGTGTCTCATCTATGTCTTCTGCTTTTCCTTTTTTAACTTTTCTTATTGCCTCATCTATTTATTTTCTGGTTATCCCCCTGTCTCGTATGTTCCCTTTGTCTCTCTCTTCCACTTCCTTTCTTATCTTTTTGTATTTACCTCCCAACATTTTTTTGCAATGCTCTTCCCATTTTTGTTGTATATTTTAGATTCTTTCCTTTTCCTCCATTTCTTTCTTTGTTAATAAACTCCCAAACTTGGTTTTATTTCTTACTTCTCCTATCTTCTTCTACATCAGTTCTCTAAATCTTTTTTTCTTCTTTTGCATGTCTGCTTAAAATCCAATCTTGCTTTTTTGTATTCTTCTATACGCTCCCCTTCTTTTTTAAATTTTTTGTATTGCTTTCTACATTTTTTCACTATTATCTGTACCTCCACAGCTATCTCTTCTGATGTTTTCTGTTCGTTCTCTATTTCTTCTTTATATCTTTTGAACTTTCTTCTGTCCATATTTTTCTTTCTCCCACTCCTCACTCTCTTGCTCTTCTCTCCACCCCTATTAGATTTACTTCTAGGTTGGTGATCTGATTCTTTCTCCCCAGATTTCGTCTCTGCATGTTTCATTTATGATTACATAATCTATTAATGATCCCACTCTTCCCTCTATTAAAGTGTGTTCCTTTTTTCTCTTACCTCCATGTACCTACTCATTATGGTCCACCCTCTTTCATAAATCTAAGAGTTTTCGACATTGTCCATTGACCGTTTTCCCTCAGCTCCCCTGTTTATTATCATCCCCCTTTCTCCACTGGTCTTGCGTGAAAATCTCCGCCTTAAATTATTTTACCCTTTTCTCTCTCTTTACTGCATTTTCTATTTTTTCCCTATGCCTTTCATGTATCTCCCATATACAGTTACTGTTTCATACTTCTTTCCTTCCTCCACAACTGTTTTTATCACCCCTTTTGAATTTTCTTCTTCTTGTATATTTACCCTCTTCTACCCTTTTCGTACCCTATTATTATTCTTCTCTTTGCCCTTCCCATTTTTTCTCTTTCTGCCAACTGAATTTCCCATATGAATTCCTCCGGCATCCTTCCTTGCCATGTATTCCAACCTTCCTCTTCATTGATGTTTTTACTAGCCCCACCATTTTAACCCTCCTATGTTCTAAAAAATTTTTCTTTTGGTTTTCGTCCCTCCCACAATTTTTTCGTTGAGCATTACCACTTTTATTTAATTTTTTCTTTTCGACGATCAGTGATTTTCTGACCCCAAATTTTCACTAAATTTAAACTTTACAGCACACTCAATAATTTCCGCTTTTCCTTTGATTTTGCTTTGTACCGACAATGTACATCATAACTGTTGCAATGTATTCACATTGTTAGTGTAAGATATTTTTAAACATCTATGGAAAAACTGAACAATTCTGTCTAAATCTAAAAAGGCGAAAAGCAGTTCCGCAGACAGAGAAAGGCTTTACGGTAGTTACACCCTTTTGTCGGTGCGAAAAGTATTTTTATCTTCGAACCTAAATTGTAAACAGATGTTTAGGTTTGGGTTCAATTCATGATTGTATTGTTTGTCTATAATGGGGGATGAAATTTAGAATACTGTTATAGACACATCGAATGGAGTGTCTGTATCACTAAGTATTTAGTAAAATTCCGTGGATCAAAAATTGTCCGATGTAGAGAGGTGTCCCTTAATGAGAGATTTACTGTAGTAAGAAAATACGTTGATGTAACGAGTTTATAGGTGTAGATGCAGTATTGTACCAGAATTAGTTTAGGTTTAGGACCAGCCGGCACGCATATGTAACGACGAAAACAGCTGCTACTGTCCAAAGCGGGATATCAATTTGACTATGTATCACAGAGTTAGTATTTTTTGCAATAATTACTTGTCGCGCGTGGGACGAATAGAAAAATTAATTTGCGGAAACTGTTTGTTTTATTAGCGGGTATACGCATATGCGTACGTATATAGTATACACACCAGGTGTGCGGTGCAATATTGTTGCACTCCTCAAGTGGAACAAGAGTTTGGGGTGACGCGACCCTTCCAGCACGCGCAGATGTGCAAGAATACTTTGTTAAAATGCAATGCTGTTCATATTTCTAATAAGTGTACGAAAATATTTTTTTTATATAAACTATAAAGTTTTAAGCCTTTCAATATATTAACTATAAATAAGTAAAATTGAAAAGTTTTGATAGTGCACTGTTGTACACATACGTGTGTTATATTTGTCCCCTATAGTCCCCACTTGCAACCGATCGACACCAGTCCAGGGGCGCGTTAACAATACTGGTAGTAGCGGTCTCCCCGGCAATGTAGCGTCGTCATATGTTGTACAGTAAACGCGGTATCAGTACGCAGATTAAAAGTTGACGAGCTTCCTATAGAGTTCGCACGCGAAACTTAATGTCTTTGAAATAATTTTTCGGTAATCCTGTTGCTTGTGTTCATAAGTCACAGCTGCGAACGAGTGAAGTTAAATTTAGTATAGTGACTGGCGGGTGCCAAAGCTGGTAGCTAAAACTCACAGTAGTAGTACACGTGCTGAACCATACGGTTTACGTTCAGTTCGTAATTTATATTTCAACATACCGCGAATATCTTTATTTCAATAGTAATAATAGATAGTACTAGTGATATTTAAAAATGTTGATGCCGAGTAGTACAATGGAGCGGGTAATGAAGCGAAAATTTAGTTGGTGGGCTGGGAGGTTTAGGCATGTTGGGTGCTGCGAGTACCCTTAATGGTAATGGATACAAACAAGGACACTACGTGGACAAAGTTGTTTGTCGGAGGGTTGCCTTACCACACTAGTGATAAATCGCTTCGAGAGCATTTTGCCGTTTACGGCGACATCGAGAAGCCGTTGTAATCACGGATAGACAAACAGGCAAAAGCAGAGGATACGGATTTGTAAGTTTTCATCCGCAACGCTCGCGCTTTTTACCAATTAATTGCAGGTAATAATGGGCGAAAGGACGGCGGCCGAAAGAGCTTGCAAAGATCCAAATCAATTATTGACGGAAGAAAAGCGAACGTTAATTTGGCAATCTTAGGCGCTAAACCTCGTGGAAATGTGCAAGCGGGTAAGTCGTACAATAATACTTTTAATTCCGGGGTGAGCGAGCGCGTTTTTCCTTTATTTCCGGCGTATCCGGAAACGACATACGTCCCGCGCCATCGAACCGGCACTCCGTTTACCTTATCGCAATGAGCGTGCAAACACTATAACGACGTCTTTGCAGGGTTTCCGTTCCCTGGGGTGCGAGCCGGTTATCCTACGCTTCTACCGGGACAATATGGGTAAGTGTTAGATAATCCGAGCTCGATGGCCTCGAATATTGTTGAGGCCGCACGCGATGGACACTATTATCAGTGTGCATCGTAGCTCTACATCGTATAATCAACATTTCATTATGTTTCTAGCTATTTGTCCCGTAGGGCAAATGATGATTCGTTATTCCGTATGCTTTGCAGATTAGGAATTGGCTGAGACGTACCCCGTCCATCGTTCGTAACGCCTCAAAACATACAAATTGAGTGTTGTGTGAGTGCGTGTGTGCGTGTGGGTTTTTTTTATTAGTATTGAGCTCCACTTATTAAATATCCACAAAGCGGTTGAGGGCCGCGAATCCAAATTCAAATAAACCCCAGGTGCCCTATAACGAAACGTGGCCCCACAAACGCTTATTGCACGGTGGAGTCCGCCATCCCAGTCGTACGGCGGACACCCAGATTTAATGTTTGCTGTGAGGTTTTCGTTTTCTTTTGGTGCTGATTACTTTGATGTTCGTTCCTTTTTCTGTAACTCACGACTGCAATGTAACACTAACGCGACACTAACATGATGTCGATGTGCTTTATTGTCATTAACCTGGGGCGTGTTACACTGCAGCCGGTGGTGGCGGTGTAGAAGCGAGTGTTTGTGTGTCTGGCTTGCGCGGAGGCGCACCGTCGCGACGCGATAAGATGTATTGCAAATCTTTATCTACTTCTGTCACGTTTATATATGTAGATGCATTCAGTAGATATAGCGTTAGAGTGTACCTACTTCCAATAGTTGCGTATTAATCGACCACGTCATACGCTTTTAATTATAGCGTCGACTGTATATTTTCAATAACTTTTCTATAAGAATCGGTAATCGATATAATAGTAGGTATATCGTGTACGTATATACGACACCTTGTTTATAACGCGATAAATTCGGGAGTAAATTCGTCATAACTTTTTCAAATACGTACTACGCCGTCTCTTCTTTGAAATTCTTGTCGACGAGCTTTTAATTCTCCATACTTATATATACATCAGATTCTAAAATAACTGCTCGATCACGGGATCTTCTATATTTACAAGGAACATAAGCAGCTGCTAGAGATTCTTTTCCTTGTCATTTGCGATATTTGGACGGCGTCGCGACGCCTCCACATAGCTTCCGATGCCAACAAATTACTAGAAAGAATTCGGGACGACTATTTCTATATTCTACGCGTAGTTGACGCTCTTTTTATTAAGTTTGTCCGACAAACTATCGTCCATTTTTTGAATTAAGAATCAATAATTGGTATAGGATTTTAGTTGAAAGTTGGAAACGAATAGGAAGGAATAGGAAGAGAAGGCGGGTACAGGCGGATAACCCATTTCTATTGGATAATCTGCCAGAGGTCTCGCGCAAATCCGACTATGTTGCAAGAAAGACGTATGCGCGCCTGTTGCAACAAATCTTTTCACGACCGGTAAATGAAAATTTTCAAAATTACCCTCTTCAAGTTTTCAAAAAAAACAAACACGCGAGTGAACGTCGTTATCAATTAAGGCGACGTGAATGCGACCTAAAAATCATTTACGCGTAAATCGGCTTTAGCGCATCCAACGTTTGATTGAGTAATCAGCTTCATTATTGCACCGCGTATTAAATATACATTAACCGTGTATATATTTATTTCCGTTTTAAAGCATTTACTTTACAATAAGCTCCTGCGCTTCCATACAATATATTATTTTATTGAACCTTAAATTATACACGAAGCGCGGTATATCAATTTACGGAAAATTTATTTTTTGTGAGTTTTATAAATATACATAATTATAGTTTCATTTGTATTTACGTCCGTTCACAAAGTGAAGTGTATAGATTAAGCATTAGCGCACTTCCATTATAGTAACATGGCCAAAACGTCTTATATTGTAATAACAACAATTCAATAGTAATAATATATTCAAATGGCCGTACACCATTAAAATAATTGATTCAAAAATAACAGTTAGTTTATTACATTAAAATATGTTATTGTTTGACCCTATCACTTTTAGTATGAGTTTTATTGAAAAAATATTAACACCCACTTTTAACTTTATTTTTTTTAATTTTAAGTTATACCACCTATATTCGTTGCTTTCTTAGAAAAAGTTTGGTGTTTGGCTTGCGTAACTTTTGTATATAAGTTTTTGTTGTGTGTTAGTAGGGTTGATTGCTTTATATTCCAGAATTTCGGGATTACTTCTTCGTCGTCGTTCTAATCTACGTTCGCAACTTTGGTTCCATAACAGACGTCTTTCGAAATCTTCGTGTTTATACGTTCTATTCCTAATTCCCTCTGTAATTGTCGAGAGTAAGCAGAACTTGTTAAGGATGTGACAGATAACCTCACATTTTAAATTGCTTTTTGTCGAAAATCTACATTTTTGCATTGGTTAATTGTTTTTTAACAAAATCCTTTTTAATCTCGAGACATTTTTTTAATTTCAGAAATTCAAATAGTTCGTTATTTTATTTTACACTCTAATCACGTGACTCTACGCACCGATAAATGATAAAATCTTATTTAAGAAAAACACTTGTGTTTTAAGTGAAAAACATTAGAAACGGGGAAATGAACTGCTTATACGTACTTTTGAACAATGTATGTATTTTCACTTATAACTCCGATTTCCTTAGGAATTTTGGTGCGCAAAATTATAAATACACCGACAAAGTCACGTCCTGTAAACTCGAAAAACTACGTAAATTTTTTTTATAATAAGCGATTTGGTCAAAAATTTATTTATTTAGGTTACAAAGTAACCCCGTGTTTGGGGGAACTTTGTCACCAAAGCATAAAACATCTAATGCGACGTTATATTATACTGACTAAGTAGCCTCCGATATGGGGGTAAACATTTTGGAGTACCTAACTATGTGACAATAAGTGGGTACTATTTTTTTTAATAACAAAATGATAAAAATCACGAAAAATAAAATATACTGCCTTACTCAAAATTTCTAGTAAAGAAAATGTAGATACATATTAATGAGTAGAAAACAAACTTATAAATACTTACTTGGTATACTTCTAATGCATTCAGAAACATGGTATCTTAATGCTAAAATAACATCAAAAAACTTAACATAAACTCAACAAACAAAAAGTGAAAACAATATCTATTCTATAGTTTGGAGTTAATCAGGCACATATTCCGCCTCTTCGTCTGAATAGTAGGATCCTCACATGTAGAACAAATAAAATAGGGATTTTTACTATCATCATACCAGATGTTGTATCATCCATGTATGGCATTTGCAGCATTTATCCATTCAACTGAAGTCTGTACTTTTCTCACCTACAGATGCCACATTTGTTTGAATAATCTTTTTTCACGTCGATCGTGTTGATCGGAAATCTTCTTGTTTACCCTTAACACCCAACTTTGGTTTATTTGTTTGGCTCTTTGAATGTCCTGTGGAAGTGAATCGTTGTGTATCATCATCGGTAATATGGATATTGCTCATGACGCTGTCCATTGAAAAGGTGATGGCCGAAACATTTTGTCCTGCTTCTATTTTCTCCTTTTTCTTTTCGATATTTTGAACTCTTCTATGTTCTTTTTCCAACTAAACTTTGGTCGAATGTTCTCTCAATTTATTTTTCTTGAACAGCATCGGGACGGTTTCTTAAATCTCTTGTGAATTACATGGATATAAGCTGGTAGTGCAAAATTCTGAAATCAAATTTTACGAGACTATTCAGTAAAATGAGAATTGATCCAGGATAATGACTTTCTTTTCGGCAGTTTTCTAGAATCGCACGTTATTTATTTTTCATTGACTCGAATACCGTCCCATCTAATGGTTGTGGAGGAAAAGGCCACATTCATATATTATTTTCTTGTGCTGCCTGTACAACACTTGGCTGACCAGGTTGCTTTCTACGAGGAGCACTTTTCTTGTTCTTAGGGCACATGGAAGTAAAATTTTGTTAAACCATGTCTCGAATAAGATAGCGTCAAATCAGCGACTTGTACTATTTTTGTAAACATTATTGGCGTTATGTACTACCATGGGCGGTAGCACCAATATGCTAATGGCTGTCCTGGAATGATTTTAGACACGTTCCACTTATTTTGCATTATGTGCACATTTATATCAACAGGGTCGTCAGTAACGTTTGTTTCGTCATAGTTATATTATATAATTCCCGATGGAAAATGTTTTCAAAAAACATCAAAATAACTTCTTCGTCTACTGAGTATCGGGATCGTTTGATATTTGAGGCTATTCGTACACAACAATTTTTCGATTGATGAAAGCACTAAATATATCATCCCTAGGGTTGTTGTTTTTTGATACAGGTATTACCCTTTTGTCAAGATATTTTTTAATAACCGCCTAATATCTCGATTTGTTAGGGGAAATTCCTATTATGCCACGACTCCAGGTTCCTGAAATTAGCTCTTCTTCTTCCTTACTAAGGACTGTCGGATGTCTAACAGACTTCTTGCGTCCTCCAAGGCATCTATTGACTAAGGTCATCTGACAGGTTTCAAAAGGTAGTTTTTTGCTCATACCACTCCACTGCTTTTTCCAATTTTTCTTGCTATAGTTAGCATATGGGCGCTCCCAGGGTTTTTCGTAGGTTCTCATGGTTAATTGGAGCTATAGTAAAACAAACATAATTATTTTTCAAGTTTCCGCCGCACATTTTCCCCTTTGTATATAAAAAAGTTACACGTCGCTTAACGTGATAAAGTTACCCAGGGTGACAAAGTAACCCAGGTTTACGGTTGGGACTTCTAGTTTTACTCAAAATTTGTTGTCGATTACCTAAAAAAAAGACAAGAGAAAATCAATAAGTACTTCTATGATACGAAAAATAACGAGCCTTTTTGAAATAGTGTTTTACTGATCCTGTGCGAATCTGTGAGAGCTCTGTCACATTTGGAAATCAATTTCTATCTATTTTGTTTTTAAAAATATAATTTTGTGAGACCGTCATGTCATTGTAGTCGCAATTGTATTTAAACCATACTTTACATCATACAAAAATATTCAAGTGATAGCAACCACAACTTAGGATGTTTAAAACTAACTTACATCGCCAATGTTAATGATTTTGCAACCATACAGAATAGAAACAAATTTTCCAACATTTTGCTAGTCACCGTAATTTTTGGATTCGTATTTAGGAATATTTCCCATATAAAAAAAATGTGAAAAAAATATAGGGATGCCATATAAATTTCAAAAGTAGGGATTGCTGGGGGTGAGAGGGTGAACTTTAACTTTAACCTAGTAACGTCAAAATGCTGTCCTCCTCAACACATGGAAAGGTGCCGTTGACTCCACAAAATATCCGCATTTTTTCTCGAGATATTTAGGGTGGCTTGTTTTCAAATGATCACCCTGTATAATATATGCAATTGACATCAATTTTGTTTAATTTTCTTAAAACTGCAAACATTTGCTTTTTTGAAAACTTGTAAACAGTTCAGATTTCTTTTTTACTGAATAGTAGATTGTGTTTGTTATGTGTTTTTTTCTGATTCGCGATGCATTCTGCACTATTACTGTTTGTTTTTTGCACTGACAAAAAGTCGCCCAATAATATTTTTACTTATTGATTGTTATGTTAATCCAACCAGCATGAGCTTCATGTGCTTCATGCATTGGAACTCAACCCAGGTGAACGTAGAAGAAGGTTAAGGTTTATGAATGGCACTGAGTATATAATACGTTAGTTCCATTGCAACGTCTAGAATGGCATCCTCATTAAAGGTGCAAACATCCCATTGCAACGACAGCTGGTTAACTCCAAAAATTTCCAAATTATCATTCCATTAGTTCCCTAATCCGATCTATCTTCGGGAAGCTACTACATGAAACAGGTAATGGTTTTTCATCAATTTAAAAAATGATTTATTTATTCGTTTGTTTTCATAATATCCCCAACAACTTGTGTGGCCATCAACAATCCATCAGGTTGGTTTTCAAGGCATTATAACCAATCCTTATACCATAGTTTCTATACGCTAATTTCACTAATATGGTAATTTTGGTCCATGTAACATACCATATTCAACTTTTTCTTTGACCACTATATAAAATGGAAAAACTTCTGCTTTACGGCACACACTATCTGAAATAATTTCACTTTTCGTTAATGTCTAAGATGCAATTGGTTTTCTATTTACTCTGTGTTTTTAATTAATATCCCAGAGTTTTAACCATTATATTTTACTAATTCTTTGGACGATTCTATTATTGTGAAAGTGTAGTTTATTGTAACCTAAGTAGAACGTCATGCACTATCTGAAATAATTTCACTTTTTTCCTTTGATGTGAAAACTGATAGACTGTCGAACGTTTCATGAGCAAACGTTGGGTTTGTTTTCTATTTACTTACTCTGTATTTTTAATGAACATACCTGAGTTTGAACGTTTATATTCTATGGACGAATGTATTGTTGATGGCATCAATGTATAGTTTATTTCAATCTAAGTAAAATGGGCTTAATTCTCTACGATTGTTTGCTAATCAAATCAATAAGCTCAAAAATTAAAAAAAAACGATAGTTTTGTCACGGATCATATATATTTTATTTATTACTTGTTAGCTGTAATATCTCGTATCTTTTCTACAGAAAGTTACAGAAAAACTGCCTCAGCTTTTTTTGAGTACAGGTCAAAGAAAAATTAATATGTAAAAACAGAAGGACATATATCTTTAAATAGTAGCTCTTTAAGTTCATTTTACAAACACTGAAATAAGCTTTCACTGATCTTATTAACAACATCTGTCAATGATTACCGAGATTCTAAGGTTTCTAACTCAGGTCCCAATTAAAAAATACTTAGCAATTGTGACCCATCATTTTCTATGTTAAAGATAAGGGAAGAAGATTCAGTGTCGATAAATATTTTATAAGACTTCTACCAGAATTAAAAATATCATTGCACAAGCCTACTTCAGAAAACTGTCAATATCACACTACTTGTTAAAGAAGCATAATATATTGAAATTAAAGTTCTCTTTACCGATTGAGCATCTTACGCATCTAACCTCACTTTGTACGTACTTTTATATTCAATTAGAGTAATATTATATTGAAGTAGTGTAAAAAATAGTGTTCGTAAATTTTCCGAATTATCTAACACCGCGAAATGATTTTTTAGAGTCTCTTGGTTCATTCGAGTAACACGAGCTCATTTGTAATAGATAAGGAGTGTTAACCAATATAGTCAGTTTTCTTGTTTAATACAAGCTGTTCAGCTGCTTAAACACCAATATCCTCAATGCGGAGAAAACCAAATTGTTGCAGCTTTTGATGTGATTAACTAATTTACATTCTAGATCTTCTCAAAACGTTGGTGGTAGATCAACTGTGCTAGTTTTTGCTGTATTACTGTTTTAAATCTTATTTTTCAAGAGTTTTTAGGGAATTGCAAACTTCTGAACCCTATTAGCACGCATTTCGCATACATTTAATTGCATTCTACAAAAATCGGAACTTTATGTAAGAATTTCTCCCCAATTTTTATCTCGTAAGTGTAAGAATATTTGAGTAATCTGCAAACCACCAAACTTCAAAATTATTTGAACCCATGTTATACCTATCCACATATGTATATAGATGGCCATTTTCATTATAATTTTTGAGGTTATGTTACGCTTATGTAGGTATAGTTAATTACCCAATCTTGCTGTAGTTTTAATAACTTGTTTTTAAAATATTGCAAACACCTAAAATTGATTACACATACACGCTACTGATGTGCAATATCGTCCTGTAATGCGTTCCATTGTTACACGCTCTTTGGTAATTATTTTGCACGTGTCATTTGTTATGATAAAGTTATGGTATTTTCTAATTGTGACAATAATCAAATGAGCCAAATCACTTACCATAAACATTAAAACTACCAGATCAAGTTTTTTGAGGTTAAGGTTTATAGTGAATACAATTAGATTGTTACGTTATAAATGTTACTGATCCTCATTTCCATTTCATATCAAACGGTGAACGTGCTTTACATGTAAGATCAAAAAGGGTGTCGATTATTTTTTGACTTCATTTTAAACCTTATAAAATTCAAATTTATCAAACTTTTTGAAATCGAGACGATACTAGAAGAATTTTCCCTCTTGATATCGGCAATCCGAGGATTTTGAATTTTTGTTGCTTCGTAAAATATAATTTTCTGAAAATCGTTACACGCGAATGACACTGACCACAAGTTCTGGGCAAGACCTACTTTCAAAAGTAACAGAATATGTAACATTTCTTGGTTTTAAAATAGTTTTTGTCGTATCACTAATTTTTCTAATGATTTCTTATAAAACAAAGTCTTTAGCATATACACTTCCAAAATCGAATTGTTTTTTCTTGTTTAATTATAATCTTTTTCTTTTCCTGAATATTCTTGGGTGTAACTTACAATTATTGATTTGTCCATTTAATGAGAACCATAATTAGTACACTTTCTGCACACTATTCCAGTTCTACAGCAACATATGTGTGATCAGTAATGGCATCCGGATTGAAGGATGCAGGCATCCCATTTTCAACAGTAACAGATTTACCAAAAGTACCTAAACTTTTCACAAATTTTAACGTTGCTGTTATACGTGGCAAGTTTACTCAAATCTTAATTTTTCTGTTTCGGGGCTACTGATTTGAAATGGGGTAATGGTGAAGGTTTTCAACCACGATTTGATCATTTTCTGTAATTGTTGCAACAATTTGTGGCGGTATTAGTGTTTGAGACTTTGTGGTCAAGGAGTAGAATCGAACAAGTGTTATGGCACTAGTACCCTAAGTGTTGTTCGCATTATCCAAACAGAGAAGAGCTTTATGTGTCCGATTTTTTTATCTTGATTTTTTGGCATTAGAAAAAACAATTTATGCAGTATCAATTAAGCTTTAAGCAATCCAATATGACTTTTTATTATTTATTGACTATAGTTTCAACTCCAAAATTATACGTGAGTCATCAGAATTATATAAACATTATTTGACAAACGTTAAATATGACAATTGGTTTATATGGTAATTTAAAAAAATACAAAAATGGTTTGTAACTAAAGGTTTTAAAAAATGTAAACTAGATGCGTAAAATGTTTGAATCTGAAGTTAATTAAAAAATGTATTAAAAATAATATAGGTATATGGATATGGAAGCTAAATAACAAACCAATTTCAATTCAAATTTTCGCATTTGGGAGCAACTCCCACATTTCTCATTTTATTATCTTTATTTATTTTGGCCCAACGTCGAACTAGAGCACATCGTCCACCTTCTTTGTTATAACGATATTTAGTTATCACTTATCACTTAAAGAAAAACGTTAACGTTTGGCGTTATGATTAGTTATCGATGTTGGGCAACATGTCTAGGTATTGAAACATTTCTAGGTATTAAAGAGGGCTTTGTGTCTCAATACTGAAATGGTCGATGTGTCTAAATTGAGCGTTAGATCCAAGATGGACAATGTGTCTGGCAAGTCCGTTTGGGCGTTGTGTTCAAAATGGCATCAACTACTGCAAAAATTGATCGAGGTTTTCATTGGCATTATATCTGTGCGTTGACTGTCTTCTACCCTTGCGTTGGGACTAAATATAGAGTCTAGGCCACGATGTCTACCAGTGACAACGCCCAATTCAAAATTTTGACCACAACGTCAAACTTCTAATTTTGACCACAACGTCAAATAATGTTAATTCCGACCGACACCATTCACCATAATGTCAAACTTTAATCACAAGTACCGTCATGAAGGAAGATAATATTTTTGAAAATTAGACTAAACGTCAAACGTGACTGATTGATTTTTAGATCAATTTTAAGATTTTCACGATTTTAAGTTTTTTTAGTTTTTATTTTCTTATTCGAGGTGTGCTAGATTATCAGTTTATCAAGAATATCTCAAGAATCAATATCCTTTTATATAAATCCTACAGAAATTACCAGTTTTTTGAAGCAGAAAATTTTACAATTGCCAATTATTTGGTCTTTAAGGGGCCGTAGCTCCGTTAGGAAATATTTTGTATAAATATTTATTTCTTCTATGTACACTGCACCTAATTTCAGGTCACCCTATATATGTATGAATAAGTGCCCAGTTACGATGGTATTCACTATGTTAAATTATACTTAATAGGAATTAAAATTAAACTAAAGTGTATGATTTTTAAATATAAATACTGTTATGAACACGTCGAATTTTATGATCGAATCATTTTTGCCAAGGATCAGGTACGACTTGAATCAGCAAAAAAATCTGAGTCTTACCATCACCTTGAATCTATACTGTGGTTCGGAATGTGTTGTTAAAGTCGAATTTGACGTGGTGGTCAATTGAAATTTTACGTTCTGGTCACGCCTTTTAGAAAACTATCTTCCTTCATGAAGGTGCTTGTGATTAAAGGTGATTCGATCAAATTCGAATTTGACGTTATGCTCATGTTTGACGTTGTGGTCATCTTTAAGGTTTGACGTTATGGTCAATTCTGTTAACCGACTAGTTTATTTATTAAATTAAATATTTTCTCAAACACTATTCCGACGACTACCTCGCTATGCTAACACCAAAAATTAAGAGCAAATTAATTTGATTTTTTTTCTACTCACTACAATTTTTACGAATATATTTTATTATATGCTAACAATTTCTAATAAACACCATTTGTTAATGCTGCAATTGTTCTACAACAAAATAAGTAAATGAATTTTTAAAATTTTTAAACAATTAACATGTTCATCTCATCCACATATGTAGTTGTATTTTTCTACTTGTAGTTACCTACGGCCAAATCTGTTACTAATCATTGACCCTTTTATATTATAATAACTATTGATTGCCTCTCATTGGACATTGAACTACATAAATGACTAATATTTATATTGATTTTTGCAAAAGTATTGAGAAGTTTATTTTAATCAAATTTTAATTTTACATAAGCTTTGTTTAAAATTTTAACAGATATATTAATTGTATAAAGATTGTGAAACAAAAGCTGTTATTAATTACAGCACTTTTTGCAATATTTATTTAAACAATTTTGTTATCAAACATATACAATTTTATGACTCATGACGAATTGTTTTGCTATTTAATCGCTATTAAGTCCATATCGACATGTAGAATTTAAACATTGATTACTTGCATTAAACGTACATTTAATTAAAGATTAGATAGTATATTAGAATTTTTATTATAATTATTTCAAAATCAGTCATTTTTATCAATTATTGTGGATAATTATAGAAATCAAACAGACTTTGAAGTTGATTTATTAACTTTCTGTTCAAATTTGAATGTTTTGTTATATAAGAAATTTATTGACTATTTTACATATAGGTTAAAATACACAATGTTCGTAAATGATTGAACCTTTGTTTAAAAATCGTATTCGTTTTTTTTCAATAACGTAAACGCATACTATAACTAAGTAAACTGTTTTACACTTAGGATCAAACGATCAAATTCAGAAAATATTCATTATTCAATGAATTTTATTAAATAAAGTTGTGGTAAATTGAAATGCTTTAGACAAAATTGTGTACTGAAACAGTTCGCTCTTAAAATTAATTAATTATTTATAACTTTCCATTGAATTGTCATTGTCAAATTAAAAATGTAAGTGTTTATTATCAGCGTGAACGTTTGAACCTTTATTAGGATATTAAAAATTTCTTGAATTTACATTTTCTCAAATAACAACCAGAAATTCGTGTAGGTAAGTGAACCAAAAATATGTTTGTCATTAGCATAAAGTAAGTTAAAAATAAGGCATGTTTAAATGTGTACGTAGGTTAAACGTATATAAAAACAATGGTTAAACTTACGTAACTTTTACCTATCATTACATAAATTCACCTGTAGGTCAATTTATTGATTATAGCTTATCTACCATCACACAAATCCGATTTGAATTTAACGAAATAATTTTTCATTTAATAAATTAAAAAAGTAATTGTTTTCAAACTATTTGTACCTATGTGTTAGCAAACATTATTTTTGTTTGTCATTAATTAAATTTCAAGTACTCTGATAACTGTCAAAAAATCAAAACGGGAATTTAATTGTCGTACCAACATCAAGCGACAATTTTCTTACCGAACTTACCATAATTGATATATCTGTGTGATCATTTTTTTTATTTTAACATTTTGTTAATAATTATGCAGATAGCTAAACACTTTTTGATTTTTTGAAATAAACTCTGTACATATATCGAACTGCATAAATCGTATTTACACGTTAACAAGCAGTTAACAACGTATTAGCGAATCAGTGGACATAAAGTTTAAATTTTAACCAATCTGATGGACAGTTAACAACAGTGTTGGTAACACTTGCTAACATCAGTAGTACTACATTTCTCACACTTGTCAAAAATACTTTCCGATATTAATAATAATTAATTGGTCTAATTAGACTAAACATTATTTTTCGTTACAGTCTAAGCGGATTAAACTGAAGTCACTCAATGCACTCTCGCAATTAATTCGTGTATTTTTAATGTTGGAAACAATTGTTTCTCTGTGCGTGTATTGAAAGACCTATATCAATTTAGATTTTAATTTTGCACGCGATGGTTAACGTTTGACTTTGAAATTCCGTTAAAAAGGGATTATCATATGTTTTGGTTCTCAATGGTATAATTGGAACGAAATGAAGAAATTAATTTTTTTCTTTAACAAATACAGGATTTTCCTTCAAACTTTCCATTTAAAACAAGTGAGTTAGTTGATGTTTAAGTTAAGTTTATATCAGGTGAGTTTTTAACTTGAGACATCAGAATAACTCGGAAAGAGTGGGATATTGCAAAAAAAGTTTCAGACAAAAGTTGCAAGGCTTGGAAGGGGGGCCGAATTTTCAAGGTCAAACTAAGGTCAACTTTGATTTTTCAAATGGAAACCCCGACGGATTCAAGATCTGCATGAAAAATTCAAATCTTTTGTTGAGGACACTTTTTCCAAAAAATGCGTTGTTTTCCCGCTAGAGAGCGCTCTCAAACTTGGATAACCAGAATTACTCTAAAAAGAATAACTCGAAAAGTACGCGGTATCGCGAGGCAACTGTCGCCTTGAACATTTTTCGCGAGAGTGTTTATTGACTAGACTTTGAAGCGAGTTGTGATCATTGATGTCACGAATGGATTTGAAGACTTTAAGATCGTCTGAGTAATTAAAAACATGGAGTTAATAAAACATTAACTTACATTATTTACGAACAAGTTGAACAACATGGGCCCAAGGTGCGATCTCTGTGGGACACCATAAGTAACTAACACTAACTACGTGCTGGGTATGGTTACACAAGGAAGACCCGAACCAGTGTAGCAGAGTGCCACTTCTTTAATCATAAACCGTGGTCTTAGTGAATTCGGTGTATATGCTGTCGACTTCCAATCCGGAGTCTATCGATTGAGAGATGTTGTCGTGGTAGAATACCAGATTAGCTGACTTAAAACTGGACGAAGCTGATCAAGTATTAAAGACTCAAATATCTTACAGAAAACGCATAGAAATGATATCGGATGATAATTAAGTATATTGAATAATGGCTTTATGAATATAACTTTTAGACGACGATCTGTTAAATATGAGCCAAAGTGGTCTGCCAAGTCCAAATAAGCATTGTTTAACAAATAAGGCTGGCAATCCATCAGGTCAGGGTTTTCGATAGGATCTCACATAAATCAGTTATTGAAATATGTAGCGTTAAAATGTTAAAATTTCAACATGTTTTTGCTGGAGCATGATGGGTCGGTGAAGACAGAGGCAAAATAATTAGCGAAGATATTAACAGTACCATGTCCATCTTAACGAAAATTATTCCGGAATGCTATTTCCGTGTCCTAGACTGCCTATATAAACCTAAAATGGTTTCGAGTAATTGCTGGTAAGAGGACTTTCTTGTACCGACAACACGTGCAGTACATAATCACGTTTAATCATTTTCAAGCATCTACTTCCGATTGATGAAGATTTTAACTCAGGACTGAACCACAGAGGGAACTTTTTGTTTTGGAACGAACTGTTCACACAAGTTTCGAATATGTTCATACAGCAAAAACACAACTATCGATGTCTCTATTATAAAACTGAGCGTCCCATGGTGTTTTAATGAAAATTTTGTTGATCAACTTAAAGTCAGCTCTTTTGGAGTTGATGTTTGATTTCTAATCCATTTTGTGACGGTCAAGCAGAGACCGTTGCATTTAGTTTTAACGAGTGTACGTAAATATTCATAATTTAACAGATGAAGCTTACTAATTTGAAAGACATCTGAAGTTAAGATCAGGTAAACCCGGTATTAAGCTGATTTCCTATATCTGTAGATCAACATTAAGCGGCTAATGTAATCCTATAATATCACTATATAAAGCAATCGGTACGTACATTGGCGAATTATTCGACGATTAAATCTTATAAATAAGATAATACTTTTAACACTATTTTTTTCACTTTTTTTGACAAATTTTTGTCCGATGGCCTGCCTACCGGCCGTCCGAACTTGTATAAACAAGATATCAGTAACACCTCAGTTATATATTTATAAAACTTTGCACATAGACCTTCTTTATAATAATACTTATCCGATTAGATTTTGGGCATAATCTATCAAGTCAAAACTACCTTTAACCAACATAGATTTTCGAAATATTCATTTTACAGATTTTTCTTCAAATAAAAGTCGTTAATAATTTAATTATACACAACTTTTGTTTGAACTATACTTTGATGCGATAAGATATGACTATCACGTGACACCAATTGTTTTACAATATGTTCACCAATATTAATTATACAAACAAAGTTGTGATAGAAAAGTTGGTGGAAATTTTTTCCTACAACTTTGTTTGAATTATTTTTCTAAACCGCAATTTTCATTTTCAACTCGTCTTACAGTATCTAGTTTTGTCCCGACGTAGGAATGGTGGAGTTAGTATTAATAGCTTACCAGTAAGATACATTTAGCAATTGCATGCCGTTACTGAAATTTATAATTCAATTTTAAAATAGCACGTGGTGCACTTCTTCTTCTTTCTTAAACGTTGATATTTTTTTTCTACAACTAATCGGGTTTTTCACTTTTTCTATCAAAATTATTAAGTTGCAAGTTGCGACGCTGTTAGACGTTTATTTGATTTTCGAACAACATTTTCGGGGTTGAGGTTGCCTTAGCCCCCCCAGATTAAAACCTTAATAACTTCGCTATTGAAGGTGTGTTAGCGTTGTGCAGTCTTGCTAGCCTGTGCTAACTGTTTTCTTCGAATCGATTTTTTTGTTGGGAGGTGGCTAAGGCGACCGAGCTCAATAGTAAATGTGGAATAGTTCTGATTGCAACTTGAACACAAAAAAATAAAACCATGAAAACCGTAAAATTCTCTTACGCTTACTTTAGCGTAATAATAGACGTTGATGTTATCATCAATAAAATCATAATTAAACGTTTGTTACTGGTAGTACTTACGTTAAGAATATCTTTTCTTCCCTAATTAAATGATACAATTTAAAGGTGTCTCCTTGAAGGTGGAGGTCACAACAAAAATAACAGTCTTAATGTTACATGAATGCTCACGTTTCGCCAAACTAGTGAGGGCTTTATTAAGGCTAATTGTGAATTCTGAACTACAATTAGCTCGATACAGCCTATATATCACAAGTTGGGCCGAAACGTCGGCATTCATGTAACTTAAGACCATCATTTTGGGTTGCGATATCTACCTAGAAGAGACCGTTAAATTGTACTTAAGTTGTTCATAAAAAGTCATCTATAAGGTTTTGGTACTATTTAGTTTTTGAATAATAACGCAAGTTTGATTAGAAACTAAGATAAAAGTTTAATTGATCTTAGATCTGAATAAGAATTGTTGAGAAAACCATGCGAAGTTTGACAATCACTTACTATTGAAAGTTAAATTTTTGATTTTTTTGTTTGGATTGACGATTTGATGAAAATTCTGAAAAAATATTTTAAAAATTTCATTAGTGAAGTAAAGCAGTAAATAATTTTAGGATATAATTTTCAAAGCTTTACTCCTTCTAT
The DNA here is from genome assembly GCA_030710515.1 of Abscondita cerata. Taxonomy (NCBI): domain Eukaryota; kingdom Metazoa; phylum Arthropoda; class Insecta; order Coleoptera; family Lampyridae; genus Abscondita; species Abscondita cerata. The sequence continues at coordinate 134,540 of JALBCR010002936.1, forward strand.
AAAATTATTTTTAGATTTAAGGCTAGATATAACTCTTGTTCCAAAAATTCAAAGCTTTGACGTCAAGATAAAAAATATAAAAAAGCGCATACTTAAATAAATTTTCGTCACCTATTAGCAGTTAATAAGAGCAGAACGGCTGGCTATTTTAGAAGTCCGAACAAAGCAGTTTTAAATCCTCAAAAATAATGGGTTATTAGGTCGCTTCATGAGATTTAACACAATAGACAATAAATTAGAGAACGATAATTCTCAGTTGTTCTCAAATATTTTTTAATTTCTGTTGGATGAGAAAAACTATTTTTGTAGTACGTTTACATTTTGACATCAGTAGTAGATGTTAGTTCACAAATCCTTTGTTTGCATTTCATGTTTAAAAATAAAAAAGTTATAAAATTTGAAAATAAAAAATTCTTCTTCTTGTCTTATGATCGACTATATATAAACAGATTATCTCCAAATCTGAAAATTGGTAAAAACAAACAAAAGTTTAAGAGATTTTTACTTTATATTTGAGCTACCAACATTAAAGTTGTTTTTACAATAAAAAAGTTACCTTACACGTATGATTGAACTCGTTAATCTCAGGAAATACTGATCCGATTTGAAATATTTTTTCTGTATAACATTATTAGGCACGATGTTTTGTTAATAGAAAATTGTTTAAATTGTACCTGACAAATCAGAGTAGTGTCGACATTTAGACAAATACCTTATGTCAAGTTAAAGTTCCTCTTAATTTAAAGTTTTAACTGGGTAATCTCAGGAAGTACTAATCCTGTTTGGAAAATTCTTTCACATAGTTTCGTCCAACACACTATCCAGATTCATACTAATTATTTGGGACACAGTATAATACAATGTGAAGTAACCGTAGGACTAATTAAATAAATTTATTAATATACAGGGTTTCAAACTTAAGTCGGCACTATTGCTAACTTTGTTATTATTAGAGCTACAGAGTCGGTTAACACGTTTATATGTCAATTATCTTAACTTCAAACCAGGAGCAGTTACTTTGCATAATTAAAAATATTAAAGGCTAATATAAGGAATCGATGCAGGTGAAAATTTGTAAAAAGTCAAAACTGTTGCTATCTGACTTCAATTAAAAAAATGCTTTGGAGAACAGTATAATATCAATTTTCGTATAGTAATGTAATTTTATCACTTCATATAAGATATAGCAAAAATAAAAAGTAACAGAAATATTTTTACTCCAAAAATAAAATAACAATTTTATAACTTAATTGGATTTATGTCCAACATTAAAACACTCTGTGCAGTATCCAAGATTACTATCACAGCTATCACAATATCCAATGACTTTTGGTGCCTTACGAACCGCTACTCTAGTTTATGAATGTTGGCTGCAAACCTGGTCGTTGGAACGGGAAATGTCGAGTTGCATCCCCGGCGATGCATACCGTCGTTAACGTGTTAAATAGGCAAACTAGTAGCAATTGTTTCTCTCATCACTATGGTGAAAACAGAATAAAAATCGAACATCGCGTTCGCGAGTTAAGTGAAATTGTTCCATTTTTTCAAATGGGACACCCTGTATACAATATTCTCAATTGATAGAAAACTGAAACTGAACAAAAAGTGCCCCATTATTTTTTATCCTAAAGTAAAAAATGACAGAGCTATTGATAATTGTTCAAATTGGTTAAGATGGCTATGTTAGTTATAACTTTGCCGTACCATAAAGTAGAAAATAGGAAGAATGCCAGACCCGTGGGTGGTCGAGTAGTAATGCTAAGAACGTAGTCAAATTTACTAGTCGGAAAACCGTTGGTCGAGGAGGTTTGAATCTTGTTCACGGCAGACACTTAAAAAAATTATTTCTTGATGGGGATAGATTAACATACGAAATTCACGGTTGCTATATCCAGCAGAAGTGGTAAATGAAATGAAAAAAGAGAAATATCCATGACGCGAAAGGATATGGTTTATTTTAATTTATTCTGTGAACATTAAAAGATGCTCAAAACGTCACCGTCTTGGTCCAAGCATTTTGAGTCCGCCTGTAAACGCTTTTAGTTGCTGTAAACTGTTTACCAGTGAAACTTCAATTTGACATTTTAATCCTGATGACATTTATACAACAAACGATTGTAGTTTATAAAATAAAAGCCACTTTAAAGTTATTTGAAAAATCATCAATAGCTCTGGCATTTTTGACTTTAGGATAAGAAATAGTAGGACACTTTTTATTCAGTATTCAATTTTCTATCGATTGAGAATATTGTATACAGAATGTCCCATTTGAAACAATTGAACAATTTGACATAACTCGCGAACGCGATGTTCAATTTTATTCTGTTTTCACCATAGTGATGAGAGAAACAAATACTACTAGTTTGCTTATTTAACCGACCCTGTAGCTCTAATAATAACAAAGTGCAATAGCAGTAGTGCCGACTTAAGTTTGAAAACCCTTTATATCTGTCTTCAACAAAACAAATCCAGAAATGAATAAAATGCTGATTATGAAGTGCGTATACAAATAATGCTGTTTTAAATTGTTTACGATTCCGGGTTCGGCAAAATAATTCTCCTCTCTTTCTTATCCTTAAGAGGAATGATTCCGTATCACCTTAGTTCAATTTTACTTTAACTTGAAACGTGAAAATATTCGCTTGGTCACTAAAAAACTTTTCCCAAAATACCAATGATAAAAAGCGTATAAAGCACCTACATGATGTTCTTTCTATTACACACATAGGTAGAAGGGGAATGTAAATTAAATCATTTAATACAGACCAGATTTAAAACAGCTCTATTTTGGCCAAAAATAGAGTTTATCGCATAACTTTTTTTATTGTAATCGTGAAGGTTGAAGGTATCAATTGATCGATTTATATTGAAAAATATGCTTCCCAATTTGAGGAATATAATGTTAAAACATGCTGAATTTTAGTGAACTTTAAAATTTTTTCTATTTTACAAGTCACAAAGAAAAACAATCAATCATTCCATAGCAATTTGTAAAAAAAATTAGGTAAAATTCTTAAAAATTCTAGATGATAGTCTTAATAGAAAATTGCAAGTTTTAAGCCTGACTTCGTGTGGTAGCATTCCTCATGTTCATTTTTCTTAGCTCATTCTCACATCTAAATCATGCCAAAAAGGTCCTTCTCTTATCTTTACCATTGTTTATTGTATTTGGCTCTCTTCTTTTCTCTTTCTTCTTCTTCGCCTATTTCTTTGATGGCCTCTTTTTTACAACACAATCTCCTTCTATGTCGTGAATTTGATTATATAACTTCGTTGTTATGTAACCTTCATTAGAGAGATGCAGTTCTTTATATTTATTTATACTGATAACTGACTAATAATTAAAAGGTACAAGCGATAAAAAATATTTAGTTTTGCATCTCTCCCATTTGGCTGGGTGAGATGCCTATCTGTGGCGGTATTGATCCCACTCAGTATAAGTCTTTGCCTGTTTAAGTTAACAGATTTCCACATGGTGGACAAATATTCCTAATTCAATGCATCCGTCATGCAACTACCGCTGCAATGGACGTAGTCGATCCAATCTTTTTTTTCTTAGTTACACTCTACGGCTCTCTAGCGCCCACGTATTCGTAATTTTTTACAGATTCATTTTCACCAAAAGATTTACTTTCATGTGTTGAAAAGTCATCTGAAGTGTCACTTCTATTTTTGGTTCTCCTAATTATCGCCTTCCTTTTTGAATTGATGCCAGAAGAGTCTGCTACACTATTTAGAATAGAAATGCTTGCTTTCTTCGCGTGTTTTTTTATTCTTGTCTGCGCCTGCTTTCTTCTTTTTTGCTTGTTTAAGTTTCCTAACTCTTTCCTAATTTTTAGTAGTTGTCAGAATTTGGGCTGTTTACCTCCTATACTTTTAACGTTACTGATACCTTCAGGCAATGGCGCTACAATAGTAGCAGCTTTCTTGACATGTAATTATCTTGACTATTGTTTTATCAGTTGAACTAGGATGCTATTCATCAGTGGCTGAAGTTGTAGCAACATTTGCTGCTTTCTGCGTCTTCCATACGATTAACTTGACCTTCAATTTGTAATTGAGTAAACGATAATCTGCTATTTGGCTCCGGATCATAAGAATATATTTCTAAAATAAGTAGATATTAGGTGTACCCATGACCTGTAGATCGGAAATCAGATACCGCATTATGTACAGACGGCAATTTTTCCAAAATTAGGTCTGGTGAGGTCCATATCTTTACGTTCTTTGGCAGAATTATATTAGGATTGGTAATAAGCCGTTTTTAGAGATTATCTTCTGCAAATGTCAATACATTTATTGCGTTTGTATGGGAGGTGTGAATCAGAATGCATTTTCTTGAGATTTTGCTTGGTACAAAATTATTCTTTAGCCATAATAGTTAGTTATTAGGCGATTCTACAAAAAAAGTGAATTTTTAGTATTCAAAAGTGGCCGAAAAGTATGTTTTTTGGCAACTTTTATTTTCGGCCTGTTTTGGGTGGCGCCATCTATCAATATTTTCCTAAATTACATGAAGGTATTGACTTGACTGCTAATGTCATAATTAATCATAGTTACCTATATTCATCATAAATCTTAGAAAATAAATTTCCAAAAGAGAAAGAATATTTATAATAAACTGTACCAAAAATTTTATGTAATACTACTGCCAAAAAGTGTGTGCTTTTATCCTCGTTTGCTTTTTTATTAATTAATCTCAAACTCGTCCGACAAAGACACACTTTTTGGCCTTCATACACAAATAACTATTATTTAACGGTTCACTTTTTTGACTTTTTTAATGTTCGAAGCGCAAGCCAGCAAACTGGTGAGACCAATATTAAATTTTCTGGGGACAAAAATTAATTAAACAGAAGTTTAATGTTTGCTTGCCGCACCAATTGATAATATGTTTATGTCTTTTCATCTTTAGATTTCTTTGTTCAAATTTCACTTTTGGAACTGCTGCTCATTATAAACGCATAAATTGTACCACAATAACTTAAAATGAAACTTTACTAAAATTGCACAAAACGATTTTATTTGACATAAGAACTAATTTTGTTTGTCTCGACATACGCAATAAAAGTAAAATGCGACCGCGAAGTATTTGCGGACGTGAAGTAATGACATTTGAAAAACTGACACAGACGGACGTAAAGTCATACTTTAGGGTTATGTTGACGGAATAGTAGATTATTTGAGCTTAAAAGCGAAACAATTACATTTTTTAACTCAAGTGAAATATATTACTTTTTCTTCAAACGTTTATTGCTAGTTTTCATGTGTTATTTTTAAAGTTTCGAGATTCTCCAGTGTTATAGTGACGTTTTATTCTCTACGAATCAAGTTGGTACTTTACTGTTACATTTATAACATGACATAACCGACGTACCAACCTCTAAATAATTGTGAATTAGTAGTTCAATAATATACCTTTTAATGGAAAAAACTATTTCCTTGCTTGACCTGATGCAATAAATCAAAATAATTCTTTACAGCTTGCTTTGTCATTTCCAACATTATATTTCTTGATAATCCCTCCGCTTTTCTTGTTGACAGTTCTGAATTTCTCATTAAGAATGACTGTAGCCAATCATACCATGCTTTCCGTTTCTCGTTTACTAAATGTGTGTTTTATTTGTAATCTTCTTGCTAATAGTTAAAGCGCCATTTCTCTCATATCATTCATAGTAGGAGAAAAACCAAACCTCTGAAGCTTCTTCATATGAGCTGCACGTTTTCTCGTCTTCATCGTATCATAGGGCCCATTCTGTATAATCATCAGCAATCGTAGCCTTTTTGTATGCTGTTGGTACACGTTCCAAGGAATGTATTTTGATGATTCAGGTTTATTTGGGAAATATTCAATAAATATTATTAGGGAAACCGTTGTACCTTGAACCGGTTTTTTTTCAGAATTTGTTCAATACATTACAACAATATATTTTTAATATTTTGTATTATTCCAGTAGGTAGTTTATTCAGTAAAAGTAACAGAAATATAGCTCTTTTTATTACTTGGAAAAACATACTTCAGGAAATGACGACAAAAAACCTTGGACATGTTACCGCTGTACGTTGGGTCAAGAAGTTAAAGGTAAAAAATAAGAGATATAGTCCAAAAATTGTCTATTAGAGCACAGACAAGGCATTAAAAAACGAGATCTTAAAATTATGGAAGTCTCGATGGGCCTTTTTACATTTTCAAGGCAACAATGTTACAGTCTTTGACAACTGGAAATAGAAATGTATTTTTTTGACGGCGAAGGCAATCAACAGTCACGTCCTCTCCAACTATATCGACTACTTTTCTAACCTACCATATCTTAGATTTCGAGCCTCTTGGCAGTGAAGTTGAGAATGATTAAAACCCATGATCCAATTTTTAAAGCAATTTGACCCTTAAGGAAGTAAGTTTTGAGGAGAACGATATAAAATTCTCTCTTCTAGAACTATCCGTCAATTCCGATTCTACTTAATTTTCACTTGATGAGAAGACACAAATTTTAGTCTTTTCTTGCTAATTTGCATGGTATAGCTGGCATTGATTTTTAAGTTTGATATTTTCCAATTCTTCCTTTTCCGGCGTATCTGTTACAATACCAGACTTCTTAGATTTTTCGTTTTGTTTGTGTCCTTTCTTGGGGTAGATCCTCTGGTGAGATACAAGCCTCGGGGTTTGTTTTTTGTGGTTTTCTTCTGGCAGAAAAGCAGGTTATTCCTTTTCAGGAGTTTTCTGATGATGGGTAGGCGGTGGGGGTACGTATGGGCTGTTTGTCAGTTCAGCAGGGAGTGAACTCTGATGCTACAAAACAAATTGTTTGAAGGGTCAAATGCATGTCACACTGAAGCCTGACCCTATACTAGAGGTAGTTAACGCCAATGGAAAAGCTTTTTTCTACTATTCTTGCCATGTCATATATTGATACCAGTCAACATTCACTTTTTTGTCGCCCTGTTGTAATGGTTTTTAAAGTTGTGGGGTGGAAATGTCAGAAATATTATTCAATTTTTTGAGCCATGTTGATTGCTTTGAGAGACAGACCCTTTAACCATGTGGCATGCGCTTGCTTGTTTTATCAGCTAAAATTCTGGGTGGTTTATGAACGGTTAAACACTCAGTTTCATCCAGGTTCCGTACTCTGTAAGGGGACTAAGTCTGTCTTTCATATACTTCAGTTAATTTTTTCAAAAAGCATCTAACTTTTTTTTGGGTGGTTGGGGCGGGTAACTTTGCTTAAGGCCTTTAATGAAAATACATTAATTTGACTACCCGTATCCAGCTTAAAATTCAAAGATTTACTTCCTTTGGAATTCCCGTCGGAAGATGTGAGTATCACATCATGCCATCGGATTATTTACCATTGTTTCTCATTGCAGACATTGCGAGTTCCCAACTTGTTCCAAATATTTGAGGAAGCACTAGCAATCGCTCTAAACAAAATGTTTAAATATATTTAGATATTATACTAAGCATTTGGATGGACGTCTTATTCTTTCTAAAAGTTGACACTATAAGCATTGATTATCTTAACATATAATGCTTATTTGCATAGATTTTGGTTTTAAATTAAATTAAATATATTGCTATGTATAAAATCTCAGCCCTTAAATGTGCCTTGACAATCCTGACACCGTTAACCTAAATATGCTAGTACAGGAGTAATTAAATTTAGTATTTTAAAAATTGTTAATAAGTAAAATAAACAAAATTTTTACTCCAAGCAATATCCAGGATGTATCAAACTTGGGAATTTCTCAATAACCAAATACAGGGTGTTAATTAAGAATGTGGCCAAACTTCAAGATGTTGTTCCTTACACAATTTTAATACAAACGGTTTTTATTATACGGGGTGTTACAACAATTTAAAAAAAAACGTTTTTCGTAAATAACTATAAGACGCACATTAGTAGAAGTTTTCTCGTATACAGAGGAATTTTTAAATCAACAGTGGTATGTATCATTTTACCAGTGGCGTACACAAAGGTTTATTTTGAAAAAATTATGGTACTCAAATTTTTTTCAAATTTGATAAGAATCTATGGTTTAGCTATTAAAACCACACAAATTTAACTCATGAAAATGAAAAAATAAAACTGCATACGCTAATAATTTGTTACTGTATTGTTTTGAAAAATAACAAAAAAATAAGAGTGCCATATATGCTACGTTTTGAAAGTAACAAAAAACTTAAAACAATAAAATGCAATACTTATTAAAACAGTTGCTGACAAAAAATTGAGTACTATAATTTTTTTTTAATTTGGAACTTCTGTGCACACCACTGGTAAAATGATACAAACCACTTTTAGTTTAAAACAAAGCTAATAATCATAGTTTCTGTTTTGGAGGTGTTGATTCTCAATCCTCTTCTTTGCAATTCAGCAGCCTAAACACTCAAATTATGCTGTAACTGTTTTGCTGATCTAGTTAGCAAGCAGTTTCACATCGTCTCCATGCTAAGAATGTGATTTTAACTGCTGACATGAGCCAATGCATCCTATCTTGAGTGGTTTGAGTTCCCGCTTACATACCTTTAGCACCTCTTCAATCAGAATAATAAAAATATATGGGCAAATAATATCTCCATGTCGTACTGCAGTGGTTATAAGAAACTCCTCTGAACGTGTATTTCCCGTCCTGACGTAGTTCCTGCAGGTCTTATAGAAACATAATTTGTATGCGCCTGATGAGCGTCTTCTGCACTCTACGTTTCCTGAGGTCTATCCACAGCTCCGATCACTTTACACTGTCGAAAGCCATTTCCAAATTAATAAAGAACGAGTGTATTTCTCTTCCATATTTTATGGCTTTTTGATAATTGCCGCATCGTAAAGATTAGGTAGGTAACCACTGTCCGTTCTCTAGCAGGTGCTCCACCTGACTCATGAGATGGTCCGTCAGAATCCTAGAGTAATTTTGCCCAGTACACTCAATAAGGAAATGCTTAGGTGATTTTGGCAGAACCGGTTATTTCCCTTTCTAAATATAAGAATTATTACCGAAACCTCCCAATCCTTAGGTATGGTTGCATACTTCCATGCCGGATTTATCACATCTAGGAGTAGCTTTTCACCCTCCTCTCCCATCTATCGTAAGAGTTCTGGTGCAATCAAATCAGTTTCATTTTCTTCAATGCCGCTATATCAGTTGTTTCCTTGATATCTGGCCTGGCTGTTCCATCTCTTCAGTGTCCCTCGATCGTTTTAGTTCGCCTTCCTCTTTCCTCTCGTTGTACTTCTTCACATTTAAGAACTCGGAGGAATGCTTTCTCTACTTCTCCATCACAAACGGCTTCTTTCTGAGCACTTTTTTATCATTACTCAATACAAACTTTATTGGGCATTCTTTAGTTTTTCTCATTCTTCTAATGATTGACCAAACTCTTCCTATTCTATTCCCTCTTCCCCAACCATGTTTTTTTTTACTTTTATTCTTTGTTCTTTATATTGGTGATATGTTTCCTTGTTTTATTACCTAGATATGAGTGCCACTTTTGATTTTTTATTCTAACTTCTGCTTTTATTTTCTCCGTCTACCATTTTGTTGTTTTAACACTCCTCTACTGTTTATAACACAACTGATTTAAAAAGTAGTCCACACTTGTAAATCCTTTGAGTTTCAAAGGAGCTCCAGGTTATTTACCTTTTCGACAATTAGTTTTAGGTATTCCTCCCGTTTCACTTCAATTTTCTGTGACTTGATTTAAACATGCAAATAGCAGCAACTGGCAAACTGTACTATGCACTCAGCAGAGCATTTCTGGGAAAGAGAGAAGTTTTCTCTAAAAACAAAATTGGCTGTTTACAATTCTACTGTGTGCCGACTCTTACCTTCTTGGATTCATATCTCCAACAGTAGTAGCAGAGAACATGCTACAGAGATGAGGTATTTGATGCAAAATGTAGGTAAGACACGACGGGATAGAGTGTAGAAACCACACTACATGCTGAATCTTTAAGATAAAGGATTGACAGGCAAAAAGGTTCGATCATGTTGAGATAATGGACACCCAAAGAATCCCAAAGCTGCCTGGACACACTGGTGCCCGTGTTTCAAAGGAAAGGAGTAGACCCGAAACGAGCTAGGACAGAGGCTCAAGATAGGTATCGATGGCGACAGCTTTGTGTCCCCCTACACCGAGAGGTAGAAGAGGGGCAGAATAGGAGAAAAGAGATTTTAACACTACGTATAATAAAAACATACAACTTATGTTTATATAAACTTTTGTCTTAAAATTTAATAAGGAACAACATCCTGAAGTTTGTTCACATACTTAATTAACATCTTGTATAATTGGAATGTTTAAACTAAATTTGATTAGTTTTTGAACAGAAACGCTGCCTTCAAGTGTAGAAATTATGGGTTATTAACGAAGGACCAGTGGTAATTAAAAAATCATTTATTGCAACAAAATAAATGAAAATTAATGATTAGATAATTTGTTATTACTAGTTTCACAACAGGTCGTTTTAACCTAAAATATAAAATAGGTTTTTTAGGTTATACCTTAATTATAATATCTCAATACGAGAACACTTTGTTTAATATTATATAAAAAGAAAAGATGCAAAGGTAACGTTCTATACCAACTCAAAGTAAAATCTACAACCAGTCGTGTTTTTCCCTCTTTTGCTATTCAACCAGTCGAGCGCTTCCGAGCCCAAAATCTTTTTACACGTATTCGAAATGGGAGTAGATACATTAATTGTTTGCCCCCTCAAAGACGATTTTAATAAACAACCGACCTTGAAAATATGTTGCAAAAAGAACATTATTTCTTTTTTAATTTAAGGGTTTTTAAGGTGGAGGTAAAAATATAACTGTCTTTTCTGAGAGTAGTGCCGATGTATCACTCCTAACAAATGGGGGTTTTATCAAGGCGATCTATTTTTTAGGCCATTGTGTCAACGAAAATAACAAAAATATACATTTTCGCCCAGATTAAGCCCCCATGTGTTAAGGACGAAACGTCGCCACTACTCTTATAAAAGGTAGTATTGTTTTTATCGCCACCATACAAATATCGTAAAAATGAAAAAAACAGTAACAATAATTAAACCACTAACTAAATTATATTAGTTTAGATTAGATTAGGTTATGTTCGGATCAGTTCGGTTAGGTTAGTTCAAACGTGAAATGGACGATACCAAATCATGTAAACTCGCAACCAACGCCGCTAACGTTTAACCATTACAACGCATTTAAAATAAGTATACAAATATGAATCGGGTGTTTTAATCATTTGTTAATCATTTTAAATTGTCAATATGGGTATATGTTATTTTAAAGAAGGAAATTGTAATAACTGTAATCTCACTACCAACGCTGTTGACTCCTGATCACAAGAAATCAATTTTAAGCTGGTTGACCCACATATTAAGTCAAACAAATAATCGCAAGTTTTAATAATTTATTATTATTATTATTTTCAGTATAGACGTTTTACTCAGAGAAAGATAGCAATAGAGTGGGGTAGCTATAGCAGTAAGGGCGTAGCAGTTTCGCGCCAACACCATTTCCATAAGAAATGTATTGCGCGGGGATGTTTTTTAATTTAAAACTGTGAATATACCACAGTCATTAATGCCATTTGCAAACGTGATCGCGTTAGATAATTCCCTAAATTGTATAAAAATGCTAAAGTTCTGGTGAAAACTTACACGATTGCTTCTAAAAAAAAATTTAAAAGTATGGCAAACGCTAACTTCAGTTTACTGCAGTTCTTCGTTTGTGATTTCATTCATATATACCTGGTCTCGCAAATTTTAATTATGTGGTGAAAACACATACATGCAAGTGTAATTTTAATGTAATTTATATTGATGAACTATTTATGTATTTGTATTCGGGGATTCAACTTATACAGTATTGTCATTTTCCCTAAATTTCTAATTCACTCATGTGATTTGTTACATTGACATATATGGGAGTATTACTCGCGCCAAACCGTAACGCCACTTCTCTATTTGATGACCTCACATAAAGTGACATGGACCAACGTAAGTAAAACGTCTATTGGTGTAATTTATTTGAGAGAGAGAAGTTGTAATAACTGTAACTTCGTAACCAACGCCTTTGATCCTCAATCACAAAAACAATTTTAAATTGGTTAACACAAATATTAAATGAAATAAGTAATCGCAAGTTTTAATAATTTATTATTAGTATTATTCTTATTTTTAATTTGTTTTAAATTGTAAATATGAGTATAGTTTTTTTAAGGGATAAATTGTAATAATTGAATTCTTGTAACCAATGTCGTTGACCCCCAAACACAAGAAAACAATTTTAAGTTAGTGAAAAGCACATTACACGTGAAACAATAAATTGTTTTAATAATTGTTATTTTCAATTTGTTTTTTAAATTGTCAATATGAATAATTGTATCTTATTTATTTTGTTTCTTCTATTCTCGACTCATCACACTCGTTTCTCATGTGTTTCCATACATTCCGCATTTTCTTTTTCATCTTCACACCCAGTACTTGTTTTCATTTTCTTCATTATAAGTAAGTACGTTTGTACACTATTAAATATAAACAAATAAATTTCCACTTTTGAACCTTGCTATTATTCTTTTATGCTTTAGACTTTTCTATTTATTTTTATTTCCAGTATAAATGCAACAACATTGAGTTGGGCTCAACGGACATCCCTGACTAAGCCCTTTCATTGTCCAGTATGCCTCACTTAAATTTTCATTCACTTTCGTTTTATTTTTTGTTTCTTTGCATATTTCTCTCATTGCTTCCACGAAATTTACGTGTATATTTTTTTCTTTCATTATCCTCTATAACAATTGTCCATCCACGTTGTCAAACGATCTCGATAAACATAGCGTACATTTTCTCACCTTTTTTTCTATTTGTTTGTTGACTATTTGTTTTAGTTTATAAATATTATCAACTGCCTCCTTCTACTTCTAAACCCACACCTGCCAATCAGATAGTATTCCATTTTCCTTTTTCTCCTTCTCCAGACGTTTTCTTAAAACTTGCATATAGTTGATATTCTGCATTTGCATAATTTTTAATTACGTTATCTTATACATATTGGACATATTATCGCCTCTCTTCACTGATTTGGAAAAACCTACACGTTTCCATATTTTATTAAATATGTTTCTAAACATTACTTCATTCTCTTCTGTATAAGTACTTCCACTGTTCTCCTCGAGTTCCAAATCTATGCCATCTGCTTTTCCTTTTTTAATTTTTTTTATTGCTTTTCCATTTCTTTTTATATATTTTTTCGTGTCTTATTTTTTTATCTTCATTGCTTACACTTTTATGTATTTGTCGAACTGAATTTTCGTTTAGCAGATTTATGCAATATTCTGTTCTTTATTTATTTTTTATGTAATCTTCTTATTTGTTATCTTCACGCAGATATACTTCCAAATGTTGATTCTACTATGTCTATGTTTTGACTATCACATAGTCAATCACTGATTCCTCTCTTCCTTCTATGTATGTATATTCTCTTCTACCCCTTTCTCTATATTTCCATTCAGGATTGTCCGCCCTTTTCTTTGCACATTGGTAATAACTTTCTGCCCTGTCCATTTATTTTTTGTGGTTAATGTAGTCGATAGCGCCTTTTTTACAATAGTAAACTTATACTGAGTTCTCTCAAATGGACGAAGCAACTGTCGAATAATACTTTTGCCGTTGCACAATCTCTTGTGGACTTACAGCATGCCATTCGACATTATTATTTTTGCCAACATTTAGTTGGCTATAATAATCAAAGGATTGACTTATGTAACTTCCTATACATCTGTCGACAAGTTGTTTTAGTATTTAAACTTAGTTGATATCTGCGGATGTGCCTAAAAGTTCCAGTTCTAATTGTTTTTTATTGATCTTTTGTTATTATTAGTTATTAAATTAATAATATAATAATATAACCAGATTATCCTTTTACCTTTCGGTGTAGGATATAAATATTACATTTAATATAATTACATATTTAAATTTACAAATTTCTTCCATTCTTTCTTATTGCACGCCATCTCCTCTGCTTCTTTCCATGTTTTTCCTTTTTCTTCGAGTGTTTTTTCCACTTTTCCATTCCATGTTTTTTGGTCTTCCTCTTTTTCTGTTTTTCATTATTCTTGTCTTCCATATCTGCTTTACTGGTACTTTGAGTTTATTCTTACAAGATGACCCCACCACGACAGTTTCCTCTTCTCTATAAATTCTATTGTACTTTCTACTTCCAGTTACTTTCTTATGTCTGTGTTTCTTAGTCTATCTCTTCTTATAATGCCTTTATTTTCTTAGGTATCTCATTTCGACTGCTTGAATCTTACTTTTCTGCTGCTCTGTCAATACCCACGATTCGCTACCATACGTTAATATTGGTCTAAAAATCGATTTGAATATTTTTTTTTCGTTTCTACTGAAACTTCCCTCTTACTCAGAAAATTATGTTTTAATGCATAGAACAGTCCATTTGCCTTCTTAATTCGGTTGTTAACATTTGTTTCCTCAGTTCCTTTTTCGTCCAATACTTCTCCTAAATATTGGAAGTTATTTACTTGTTCAATTCTTTCTCCTTCAACCTCAATTTTATGTTTACTTTTTCTTCTCCGTTTGTCATTACCTTTGTTTTACATTTATTAATTATCATTCTATTCTCTTTCAGTACTAAATTCCAACTGTTTAAATTTATTTGTAAATCTTTTACACTTTCCGCTATCAATACGACGTCATCCGCGTATATTCCCTCCGATACCTTGACTCTTTGCATTTTTAAATACCCAATTGTCATCTTATTCACTGTTTTTCTTATACTTTTAATTATTTATTCATAAATATTATAAACAGCAGTGGACTTAAGCTTCCGCCTTGTCTTAAACCTATATTTGTTTTGAATGTTTTAGATATTTTATTATCTCTCAGAATTGCGTTTTGGCCACTTTCGTAAATAATTTGAATCATTTTTATAAGCTCCGTGCTTACTTGTCTTTCTTTTAGCAACCTCCACACTGTGCTTCTGGGTACCGCATCAAACGCTTTCTCTAGATCCAAAATGCCAAATATATCCTTGCTTTCTCTGTTATTTGTTTTATTATGAATATGTGATCCTGTGCGCTTCTTCCTCTTCTGAATCCACTTTGTTCTTCTTCCATTGTCTCTTTAGTTACCATTCTAATCCTTTTTCTATTATTTTTCTAAAATTTTCATACATATACTTAGAAGTGTTACTCCTTTATAATTATTACATTCTTTTTATTTTCTTTTTTGGGAATTGGTACTATTAACGCTGTCGTCCAATCTTTTGGTACTTCTTCATCTATCCACACTTTGTTGTAAATACTTAGTAGTGTTTCTCTGACTTTTTGTCTTATACTCTTCATCATTTCCGCCGTTATTCTGTCGCACCCAGCCGCTTTCCCGTATTTTAGATCTTTTATTACTTCTTCAAGTTCTTCCATCCTTATCTCTTGTTCCTCTGTCTCTTTGCTATTTCGACATTTTCAATATCTTCTTCCTTTTGTGGATCATTTAGTAATTCTTCAAAGTGTTCTTTCCATCTTTCCATTATTTTTTTTTCTTCTGTTATAATTTCTCCGTTTTTTTCTTTTGTTATTTTTGTGTATAGTGTTTTCTC